>JAVSCE010007755.1:0-13572 GCA_032199065.1 Smutsia gigantea
ATTTTACCTTCATTTTTGAAAGTTAGTTTTGCTGGATATAACATTATTTTTTGAAAGATTTTTTTCTTTCAATATTTTGAATATGTCATCATACTGCCTTTTGGTCTCCTTTGGTTTTAATGATAAGTCAACCCTTTATCATATCATAATTTTCTTATATGTGATGAATCCTTTTAACTGACTTCTTTCAATATTTTCTCTTTATCTTTGGCTTTCAACTGTTTGAGTATAATATGTTTGAGAGTGGATCTCTTTGCCCATATTCCTCCTGAAGGTTTTTGGGGACTTGGATATGTAGATTAATGTTTTTCATCAAGTTTGAGAAGTTTTCAGTCTTTAATTTTTAATTTTTTCTGTCTCTCTATTTCTTCTGTCCTCTTGGTACTCTCATTAAATGTATGTTTGTGTGCCTGATGGTGTACTACATTTCTTGGAGACTTTCAGTATTCTTCATTCTTTGTTTTTCAGATTACATAATCTATATTGACCTATCTTCAAATTTGCTGATTCTTATTTATGACAACTCAAATCTATTATTACTCATCTCTACTTAATTTTTTGCTTCAGTTTTTATGTGTTTCAACTCCAAATTTTTCATTTCTTATTTTTAATAATTTCTATATCTTTATTGATATACTCCATTTGATAAGATATTGTTATAATAGCTTCCTTTAATTGTTTAAGTATGGTTTCTTTTAGTTCTTTGAACATATTTATACTAGCTGCTTTGAATTATTTCTGTTCTAAATTAATCATCTGAATACTTTCAAAGGTAGTTTCCAGTGTCTGTTTTTATTCCTGTGAATGTGTCACACTTTCATGTTTCTTTACATGTTTTGTAGTTTTCTCTCTAAAAGTGGACTTTTTCTATTTTGTTTTTATCATATAGTTTTTTATTGTGGTAAAAACATAGCATTAAATGTACCATCCAAACCATTTTTAAGTGTATATTTCAATGATGTCAAGTATATTCATATTGTTGTGAAGGATATCTCCAGAACTGCTTCATCTTACCAATTTGAAACTCTATATCCATTAAACAGCAATACTTTATCCCCCCTTCCCCCCACTGCCAGCCCAGGTTATTACCCTTTTACTTTCTGTTTCTATGAATTTGACTACTTGAGATACCTCATATAAGTGGAATCACACAGTATTTGTCTTTCTGTGACTGGCTTATTTAACTTACATAATATCCTCAAGGATCACACATGTTGCAGCATGTAACAAGATTTACTTTCTGTTTAAGACACAATAATACTCCAACATAAGTATATATAACATTTTGTTTATCCATTCATACCTTGATGGGCATTTGAGTTGCTTTCACCTCTTTGATATTGTGAATAATACAGCTATGAACAGGAGTTTGCAAATTCTTCAAGATCCTGATTTCAAATTTGGGGGGATATATACCCAGATTGGTGAATTATATGGTTATTCCATTTTTAAGTTTTGAGGAATCTCCATGCTGTTTTCCATACTAGTTGCACCATTTTATAACCACACCAACGGTCCACAAGGATTCTAATTTCTCCACATCATCAACAGCATTTATTCTTTTCTTTTCATTTTTTTTGACTAACATTTCTCTGATGATTAGTGAGGTTGAGCATCTTTTCTTATGCTTTCCTACTATTTGTATATTTTCTTTGGTGAAATGTCTACTCAAGTCCTTTGTCCATTTTTTAATTGGGTTACTTGATTTTTTTCTTGTTGAGTTGTAAGAGTTCTTTATACATGACAACCAGCATTTTAAAATGGTATTCTGTAGCAACTCTGGTTACTGATCCTTCATTCCCTACCATCCCTACTCCATTGGTTGCTGTTTATATTGTTTGTTTGGTCATTTGTTTATGTAGCACCTTGGATGATAATTCTGAAATGTCTATTTCCTCTGCAGTGTACAAACTCTGCTGTCCCTAACCAGACTATTTTTCACTTAGTTATATCTTTAATCTAACTACCTTTGAGTCAGCATAAGCCATTTTTTGGTCAAAGGTGAACTTAAATCTCCTTAGGAAATTAGATTTTCACACTTTACTGTTAGAGGCAGTTACCATAGTTCAGAAAGTTTGTTTTTTACCCCCTATTCAGACACTGACTGGTATCTTGGAATTTCACTTCCTGATGGCCTCTGAAAGTGTGTAGCTTAGGCATGCACAGGCATTTCAAACTGCCAAGGATGAGTGCACTTTTATTTTTAAGCCTGACTTTCTAGAAATCACCCCTGGGTAAGAGTAGCTAATTATTTCCATCAGTGTTTGGTCAGAGGTTATGTTAAAACTCTTTGTGTCAATGAGGCTTCTGCCCTGTGTTAATTGGTATAAATGCAGCTTGGGCAATATTGTGACACCTGCATATGTCCTGATATGATTGCTCTTGAGTGGGTGCAGCCTAATGTATGCACACAGCTGACTATGATCCCATAATGGCTTTTTTGTCTGTCTTTTCCCCTGATTCACTCTGCTAAACTTCTGATTGCTCTGATTTGTGCTTGCTCCTACTTGTTTCATGGAGCTATGAGTGTCCTTTTAGTTGTTCTTTGCAAAGAACAAAGATATACATTCTTGTTAACAACAAACTTAGGCATTTAATTCTTCAAGCTCTGTTCCATATAAAGTAGTTCCCTCAAGTACAGCTAGCACTGGTGGTAAGGGACAATGGCCTAATCTTCTGAGATTGCTCCTCCCAGCATGACACTTCCTCAAGTGAGCTGGGGCTAGAGGCACTGGGATCCAGGATTGTTGGCCAGCAGCACTTTGGGTCAAGCTTCTGCCCAACAAATGCTGGGTGGAGGAAGATAGCTCCAGACCTCTTAACCTCTCAGTCACTCTTCCCTGGAATATAACTTTTGCAACATGAATCTGAGGAAAATGGAAAATACCAGTGTCCTGGCCCTCCCAGCATAAAACTGTAAACCCAGAATGTTAGCTAGGATAGAGGAAGTCTTGTCTTCATTGACATATCTGCCCAGAATAGAGCTCCCCAGAATAGCTTTTGTAACCCAGGGAAAGGGATAGTAAGAGAGTAGATGATAACTGAAATGCTACAAACTCTCATTGTTCTTACTGAGATTTAGTGGATTTTTTTGAATGAACATTTCTCCATTGGCTATGTGCCCCTCGGATAATTCCCAGAGACATTAAATTGTTTCTTTTTAGTAATTACCTCCATTTAAATTGTTGTTTTGCTGGGGAGAGAATCCATCAGTCTTCTTATTCTGTAGTTCTGGAACCACAGTTTGATATGTGGCATTTGCATTATTATTCAGTTACAAATATTTCATACTTTCATTATGAATTTTTTTCAACCCATGAGTTCCTTAGTAAAGTATCTTACAGTTTCCAAATATTCAGGTATTTTCATTTATTATCTTAATTGCATTGTAGTCAGGCAGCATAGTCTATATGATATCAATATTTGGAATTTTTTGAGAAATGGGTAGTTTTGTAAAAGGTCCATGTGACCTGAGAAGGTATATTCTCTCATTGTTTGGTCCTAACTTCACTACTCTTAATGTCAGTGCTATCAGTGCTATCTAGCCGCATATCATAATTTCTTTTTGTTTCTGGTTGGGAGGGGGGAGCTCTTGAGAATAAACCCTTTGTTGCCTGCTCAGCAATGCACTAAAGTGTATGCTTTGTCTAGTATCGAGATCCTCTCCAAAGAGAGGTTTCTTCAATTGTCTATTTTTCCATATCAAAACTTTTGTATTTTCCTGTGAACATGAAAAATTCAGTATGACGAAGTGTTAAAAGTGGTAATGTGTATAAACAAGTTTTTAAATTGGAGAAAAATACTACACTATATATATCATTCTTTAATGAATATGAACATCTTCAGAATATTTGAATAAATGGTTTAGTCCATTGCACAGTGGTATACCTTTAAATTCAAGTTAAACTTTCTTGTTTTTTGTGTTGTTGTTTGTTGTTTTTCTTAGTATTTTTACCTGTAAAAGAATATTGA
Source organism: Smutsia gigantea (assembly GCA_032199065.1). Taxonomy (NCBI): domain Eukaryota; kingdom Metazoa; phylum Chordata; class Mammalia; order Pholidota; family Manidae; genus Smutsia; species Smutsia gigantea. The sequence goes on from JAVSCE010007755.1 coordinate 3,973, forward strand.
TTTCCTTTCTGGAAAACAATATTATTGAATGGAGCATCAAAATTATGTTTTACATTACCTTGATAATTTATTTTGGAGGAAATACTGAGTGCTCACTGGCTAAAATTTTCTTAGAAGATGTGCACAGTTTAGAAAGCAAGGAACATGTTATGTATAATCTAAAGATTATGGAAGTATTTGAAGAAAAACATGCATTGCTGATATTTTTGCAACAACTCCAATGTGGATGATGATAACAGTTATGCTAATATGAGGGTAATCACAGAGTTAACTGTTAAAAAGGTTCAACTGCTTTCCCTGCACAAGGTTCCTAATGGTAAACAGAATTCAAAAGGAAGATTAGTTGGTTTACATTAGATATGCATGCTTTGTCATGTTTTGTTTGCAGCTTATTTATGTGGCAATTCACCTTTAGTGTATAGTGTATATAATACTGACTCACTTATTCTTTTCCCTCATGCATCAAGATTTCACATGGAAAATACATGAAATTTCTGGGGCTTTCTTTTCATTTTCAAAGTCACATATGTCATTTTTGTTACTTGTATTATTTTGATATTTTTCTAAAACTGTATAGAAAATATAAATATGTCACTCTGAATAAGTACACCTTTATGTAAATGTTTCAGTCTAGGTTAAGTCGAGGGGAACAGAAACCACTGTTGGTACTTCAAACAGAAGGAATCAGTTTCTAAGGTGTTATAAGGGCTAGAAGAGCAAAAGAAGGATGATGGGGTGTGGAGGTGCCTTGAAAATCAAAAAGGAAGAATGGATAATAACAGTAATCAGTAGATATTAACAAACAATCCTGGACAAGAGGCAAGCATCAACAAATGCCTGCTATGACCCTGGGAGAGCCAGAAGCATGGATTGCTTCTTCTTCCTCCCCTCTGATCTGCCAGTGCCTCCTATTGGCAGAAGGTAGCTGGAAACCAGCTGTCAAGTGAATGTAGGAACCATAATGTGCAGAAATCCAGCCACAGATGCATAAAGTATAAAAAACAGATGTGAGGCTGAGAGTCAACAACAAATAACCAGCAAAATGAAATAATGAAGAAATAGAAAATCTATGTGTATTTTCAGTAAGTTATAAAATTCTATAATAATTGAGCACGGTATATCTTATTTGTTCTGAATTTGAGATGACTTAAAATGTTCACAATATGTACAAGTGAATATATGTTGTATCTTGCAAGCATAATAGTGTTTCTAGAGATAGGATTGTTTCTAATAAATACAAGCAATGCAAAATTAGAGCAAAATAACTAGTATCTTAAGTGAAATTATTACTGTGGGTTTTGTATAATGTGGGCATAATGTTAAATCTATCCATACCATGCTTTGGTAAGTTGATATCATTTTAATGTAAAATATCACTTTTATTTCTCATTCTTTAAGTTGTAAGTTGGATACAGAGATGTTTTATTTTATTCATTTTATAGATGAAGAAATTGAGCTTCAGGAAAATTAATTGAATTGCTGAAGGTCATTGGGCTTGTTGGTAAGAAGCTGGAACTGATCTCAATGTTTCTCTCTCCATTTAGCTTTAATTTCCCTATCTGTACCCAGAAATCTGGGCTGAAAGCAGGTATGCAGCCTCCTTCTGGAAGACATTTATTTATTTCACTCAGAAACAAATTATTCATACAGATTAATCCTAAACTCTTTTCAGTACTGAAATACTTAGCAGGTGTTGGTTGAAAGTTTGTAATTTTAGCACTCACAATATCTGTTGCAATTTCACTATATTTAAGCTTTCTATTGGCCAGAATATAACATCTTTGGAGAAATGTACTAAATTACCTGGTAAGTAAAAACTAACTCAGCTATTAAGATGCTAATCCCTGCATAATAAATCTCTTGTTCTGGTTTTTGTTTTCTTTATACAGACTTAAAATATGATAGTTCAAGTGAAGTGATTATGATTACTTCTATAGGTAGAGTGAACTGAAAAGACTGCAAAACTTATGAATATTAAAACCTCACGAAACTCTCTCAAGAAGGGCTCTGGCAATAATATCAATTTGTCCCTTGAGATCTCTGAACACAAGCTAACCGATTTAATAATGCCACAGATTATAGACATTGACATCACATTAGCTGTTTTTTCATTATACTAATGTGAATAAATCCCTAATAATTTCAGGTAAATGCTGTGTTTCTCACTTTAAAAGTCCAGTTGCGAATTTAAGTACCACCAGGCTGGATTGGTAAAATAAAGGACAAAATTGAATATCAATGAAAACAGAAAAATAAAGTTCTAAACTTTCAAACATCCTTGATAGTGTGATGGGTGGATCAAATGTAGTTATGGATGATTTCTCCATCTCATGGACACTGCCCTTAACATTTTCAGGCTTCATTTTTGATAGCTTTGTATTTAATTTTCTAGTGTTTCTGAAACACCTTTAATCCTAGCTAAAATGCTTAATGTTATTCTCCTGCCCTTACCTACACACACACACACACACACACACACACACACACACACACACACATACCCACACAGACACACACACACACACACACTCCATTGTGAAAGCTGACTAATTCTTTACTTGTCAGCTCTTTCAAATCTATACCAATCTCTCCATTTCCAGATCCAATGCACAATTCCCAGTCCTTAGCAAAATTATGTCTGGATTATTGAGGCACTTTCCTAACCTGTGTAACTATTGCCAATTTTTTTTCTTGCTGTTCAACAGAATGGATATTGAAGCTGAAATACCAATTTTTATTATATTAAATTTCTTAAGACTATAAGCTTAACTGCAAATATCTGAGCTCTTATTTGAATACGTGTCCCGTTTATTCCCTCTTCCCTTCTCTTCTACCACCCTGATATGTTTCTCCTGAAATTCTGTTTTGTTGTTGTTACTTCCCTGAATATAGTTTACTGATTCCCCTCCAGGATGCTTTCCTTATCAACCCTCATCACACCCACCATTATTATTTATGTTTTTATTTATGTCTTATGCCACTCTCAAAATTTCTATCTTCCAGGAAGGTTTTCTGATTCATTCGGATTATTCAAAGCATTCATTTATTTTGATCCTTTGAGCAATTAATTACTATATAAAATTATATTTGCTCATCTTTAACTCAACTAATTTATGTCTTTATTGGAGGATTTTTTTTTTGGTTCTTTATTTATTTATTTTTTTTATTTGAGGTAAAGCTGACATAAAACATTTTATTAGTTTCAGATGTACAAAATAATGATTCAGTATTTGTATACATTGTGAAATGATCACCACAATAAGCCTGACATTCATCACCATGCAGTTACAAAAACTCTCTTTCTTGTGATGAGCACCTTTAAGATCTACTCCATCAGCTATTTTCAAATATGCAACACAGTATTATTAACTAAAGTCACCATGCTGCACAATACATCCCCATGACTTATTTATTTTATAACTTGAAGTTGGTACCTTTTGACCCCTTTCACCCATTTTGACAACATACCACCTCCTGCCACTGACAAGCACCAATCTGTTCTCTGTATCTATGAACTTGTTTTTATTTTAACTGCTTTAAATAATTAAATTTATTCTGTAATTTCCATATATGCATATCTGTACATGCTAAATAGCTATAATAATTAAAGATGGGCTTTCTTGGTTAAATTTTTGACAGGGTTCTAGCTGTGTCTAGGAAGTGAGGAAAACAACATTACTTTCTGACCCTACTGAAAAGTTTAAACAATCATTTTGTTATATACAGTTTATGTATATTACCAGGTTAATAATTATTATATCAAAAAATTTTGATGGCATGTTTTCAGCAGGATTCAAAATAATGCCTTATAAATAGAATATGGGTTTGAGGTAGATTTGCTATGGTATTGATGTGTTATGCTATGCTTTTTCATATATTATTCTCAAAAATAAAATGTCTATCATTGAGGCACTGGAAAATCAGATAAGGAAATTAAGGCCCAGAAATGAGAACTTTTCTAAAGACACAGAGATTAATGACAGGACTAAAAAGTGAACCTGGTCTCAAAGTGCAAGCTTCTTGATCATTTCATCAAAACATGCTGTGCTTCAATTAAATAATTATTCCAGAAAAAACAAAATAAATATCCATATAGCTGTGTACTTTGGAGTACACGGGTCCATAAGTGGTTTATTATTTTTTTAACTTTATTGATATACTTTAGTAACACTGATAGGTAATGGTTCCCAAACTTATGTGACAAGAGATCATCAAAACACCTATTAACATCTCCCAAGATTCATCATAATTTTAATATATAGGATATTGATGTCTTTACAATTATTTGCATGTCTTCAAAAGCTGCTCTACTATGAGGTCCATAAGGGCAAAGAACTTGATATCTTTGTCCTCAGAGTTTAGCATAGTTCTTGGCATGAAGCAGATTCTTTGCATGTGTTAAGTAGAATTTAAATTTATTCTCAGGCCGTACTCTCAACCAGGCTATCTCACCTCCAATTTGTAGATTCCTATGTAAGTGTCTGATTCTCAAATCTGTCCCCAGATTGTCTACTCTCCTGAATTAAAGTCCTAAAATTTCAACTGCTATATATCTTCATGAGAATACTGATCACATTACACAATTTCTGAAACAAATCTCAAAATATATTAACCATTACTAGAGTAGAGGTGAACTTCCAGTTTCCGGTTTCTCTTTATTCTAATACATCTTTCTCACTGACATCAACTTATTTTTTCTTATACAACAGTCTCATCATGTTAGGCAGAAAGACAGAAATTAGCAGGATGGAAAGGAGAAAGGGCCCCTGAAAGATGGCTCAGGGTGTTGATCAGGTGGAGCCAGAAAGCCAGAAATGACTCAGAGAGTTAATCAGATGAAGCCACAGGGTCCAGGGGTGGGTGACTCAGGGAATGTCCAGGGTCCCCCAGATAAGAAACATCAGAGGTGCAAGCACAGCACAGCCCCTGTCCCCATTTCATCAATCAGAACAAGCTTTGAGAGCAGACCGCTGTCTATCAAAGACCTTTGTGCCCTGCAAAAACCACATAAAAGAAGCCTCAGAATGAGCATCCAGGCCTGTCTTAGGCAGGCCCGCTCTGCTACTCTATGCAGAGTGTATTAAAACTTTACTTTCTTGACTTACATCTCTTGTCTGACTACATCTGACTTCCCTGCGACACCAAGCCAAGCCCTTTCCCTCCCAACATATTTTGGTGCCGTGCCTCGGAGAAAGCAGTGGTAAGTCACTCTTACTTTCATTTTCTGTTGGGCAGCTATTCTGGCCAAAAGCGAGCATGGGTTGGCCACTCTAAAATGCCACAGGGCAGCCCGCCACTAGAAGACTCCCACCGACAGGATAAGGTGGTTGCAGATCAGGGACAGAGCATTAGGCTCCCTGCCACCCTCAAGACAACAGCTGCACAACCAGGCAAATGGTAAATCACACCCAAGTCCAACCCATGGCCATGTCAAAGTAGGCTTTTTTGCTGCCTGACACTATCTCCTTTCCAGTTTCTATTTGGTTGAGCCACTTTCTGGCTCCCACAAAGACCTTCTGCCAACCTTGATTTTCACTGTCTCCAGCTCTTGGGATGATCTCAGATCACAGTAAGCCCCCTTTAACCCTTCACTAGGAAGCCACAAGACTAGTCCTCCATATCCCACTTGGAGACATCTGAGGCGGGATGCATTAAAGTCCCGGGCAGCCAGCTGTGCCAGGACCTCTGGGATAGACCCTGGGACATTGGCTCTCTAACCCGTTTGGCAGGATTAGTCTTTCAGTCCTCTGTCCTGTTGCCAGAGGCGTCCGAAACAGGAATAGATTTACAGGTCTTGGGACACTGAGACCTCTGGGATAGACCCTGGGACTCTAGGCTCTCTAACCCATTGGTTTCTTCCTAGATGGGCAACCAGGAATCCATTCCAGCTACCACACCACTGGGCTGTATCCTTTCTCATTGGTCCCAAATAGATCCAGAGACACTTAAAAAGAAAAGACTAATATTATTTTGGAACACAGCCTGGCCCCAATATCAACTAGGGGACCAGGAGCAGTGGCCAATTAATGGAACTTTTACCCTAACACCCTCATGCAGCTTGACCTTTTCTGCAAAAATCTGGGTAAATGGACAGAGAGCCCATATGTTCAAGCTTTCTTCTATCTTAAAAGCTGAGAGGAACTCTGCCAGACTTATGTTAAAAAGTCCTCCCAGCCTTCTTTCTGCTCCACTGCCTGTTTTACCTCCACCCCAGTACCCAGGACCACCCAAGGGCAAAGTGTCACAGCCAGCCCCACAGAGCCATCAAGAACAGAGTCCTGGGTACTCAAATCTACTCCCAAAGGCATCTGCTAAAGTTCTCCCATTAGTAGAAATGGCAAGTGGAGAACTTGGCACAGTGTTAGGCCACAAACCTTTTTCACTAACTGAATTGAAACAGTTTAAAACTGATCTTGGCAGCTATACTACCAATCCAGATAACTATATTGTTCAATTCCAGCACATCAGTCTAGCTTATGACTTCACCTAGAAAGATGTCATGATAATCCCGGGACAGACACTCTCTGACTCTGAACAAGAGAGAGTTATTTAAAAAGCCTGTAAATTTGCCAGTAGTCTCCACTTATCAGATACTAAATTTTTCATTGGGGAAACAGCTGTCCCCTCTACAGACTCTAATTGGGATTATAATGATAAAGATGATATGTGGGGATAAACCACTTCCTCTTTTGCATAAAGACAGGGCTAAAGAACACCAGGCAAAAAGTTATTAACTATTCAAAAGTTGCTGCCATTAGTCAGGGACCAGAGGAAAATCCTGTTACTTTCTTAGAAAGACTGAGAGACACCCTCACTAAATATACTAATCTAGATTTAGACACATATGAAGGACAAGTAATTCTGAGAGATAAATTTCTCTCACAGTCATCACCTGACAACAGGAAAAAATTAGAAAAACAGATCCAGGCAAACCCTAATACCAGTATAGATGAGCTCCTGACCACGGCCAATACTGTGCTCTATGGCCATGATTAGATAGAAGAGGCTAGGGCTCAGGAAAAGGAAAGGAGGAAGGAGGCCCAACATACTCAGTTACTAGCCACCATTGCGGCTCAGCCCATGTCCAGAGGCTCACCAGGTCCTGACCAGAATACTAAGAGAGATAATAAGTGTAACATCTGTCATAAGACCAGGCATTGGGCTAATAGCTGTCCTAATAGAGATGAGCCTCCACAATCTCCCTGATACAAATGTAAGGAAATGGGTCACTGGGCTGTCCTTTGCCCCATGGGCTGCAGGGTCCCTGGGCCGTTGGAGCTGCCCATGGTCCTTGAGCTCATTTCACAGGAATGAAGAGGCCCTGTCCGGTCGGCCCCAATCCATGACATTGACTTCACAGGACTAGAGCCTAGGGTAACCATAGACATGGCAGGTAGGGCAATTTTCTTTTTAATTGACACTGGGGCCTCCTACTCTGTCCCCAATTCCTATTCTGGACCCCTATCCTCTCGAACTTCTACAGTGCTTGGAGTGACAAGGACCCCTACTACTTGGCCCTTCACTCCACCCTTAGCATGTCTCCTCCACAGACATTATTTTTCACATCCATTTTTGGTTGTAAAAGAATGCCCTATTTTCCTCTTGGGACAAGACATACTAGAAAAATTACACACCAGAATGATTTTTAGCTTTGCCCCAGATAGTCAAACTTGTCTCCAACTTCTAGTTGTTCCCAAAACCCACTCATCAGCTTTTCAAGACTGGGAACAGTCTATCAGTCCTGATGTTTGGGATAAGGGAATCCCAGGAAGGACTAAGTATGCACTCCAGTAGTCATCCAGCTCAAAGATCCAAATAAGTTTCCTAGCCAAAAACAATATCTTATAAAGCATGAAGCTCATAAAGGCCTCCAGCCTCTAATTTCCAAATACCTTAAACGTGGGCTGATAATTCCAATTAATTCACCTTACAGTACTCCAATCCTGGCCATCAAAAAGAAAGACCAGACTTATTGTCTAGTCCAAGATTGAAGAATTATCAATGAGGCAGTTGTGCCTCTCCATCCAGTGGTTCCTAACCCATATACTCTATTAGGAACTATTCCACCTGACACATTGTGGTTTACAACTCTAGATTTCAAAGATGCTTTCTTCTGCATCTCCTTAGAAAAACAGTCACAGTCACTATTTGCTTTTGAATGGACCACTCCAGAAAACACCACTGGACAGTTAACTAGGACTTTCCTTCTCCAGGAGTTTAGAGACAGTCTTCATCTATTTGGACAAGCCTTATCCCAAGATTACCCCACCTGCACCTGAAAAATAGGGGCACACTCATACAATATGTAGATGACCTTTTAATTTGTTGTCCCACAAAAAAAGATTCCATTAATCATACCATTCAAACCCTTAATTTATTAGCTGAGTGGGGATATAAAGTTTCAAGGGCCAAAGCTCAGTTAGTGCAACAAAAGATCACTTTTCTGGGATTAATCCTTACTCCATGAAAGAGAGGCCTTTCTTCAGACCGAGTTCAGGCCATTATTTCCCTTCCTCAACCTACTATCCACAAACAACCCAGGGCTTTCCTAGGACTAACAGGATATGCAGGTTGTGGATCCCAAACTATGGACTCATTGCACAACCTCTCTATGAAGTACTGAAAGGAAAGGATGACTCTAAACCTTTAGAATGGGAACCATCACAGCAAAAAGCTACAGATCTGCTTAACAACCTGTTAACATGGGCCCCTGCCTTAGGACTCCCAAATCCAGCCAGGCCATTCCATTGTACTCCCAAGAAAAACAAGGAGTAGCCCTCAGAGTTCTAACTCAAAAATTAGGCCCAACTCACCAACCTATAGCCTATCTGTCAAAAAGACTCAACCCCATAGTTTGGGGGTGGCCTTCCTGTTTTAGAGCTATTGGGGCCCTTACTCTTTTGCTAGAAGAAATGCTTAACCTAACTCTATGGGCTCCCATCCAGGTTTATACTTCCCACAATATCCCTAACCATTACAATACAGATGTTCTGGTGGCTATCTGATAATAGACTCCTCAAATATCAAGCCATGCTATTATAAAACCCTGATATCACAGTAGCTACATGCTCATCTCTTAACACAGCTACCTTACTCCAAGATACCCAGGAAGAGCCCATCCATTCATGTCAAGAAGCACTATTGCTCTCTCTTGGCCCTAGGCCTGACCTTACAGACCAACCATTAGATAACCCAGATCTTTTTTGGTTCACTGATGGGAACTGTTTTGTTCTTAATGGGCAAAGAAAAGTTGGATATGCTACAGTCTCCCTACATGAAACAATAGAGGCCCAGTGTCTGCCTCCCAGAACTTCAGCTCAATTAGCTGAGCTCATTGCTCTATCTTGGGCATTAGAACTAGCAGAAGGAAAAAAGCTTACCCTTTACACTGACTCCAAGTATGGATTTCTTATTCTCCATGCCCATGCGGCCATCTGGAGAGAAAGAGGATATTTAACTACTAAAGACAGTCCTATTAAATACAGAGATCAGATCTTAAGGCTGCTTGAAGCAGTACAAGTCCCCCAACAAGTACCTGTAGTACATTGCAAGGGACACCAGAAGGGAAATAATGAAATAGTAAAAGGCAACTGTCTAGCC
>JAVSCE010007756.1:0-52230 GCA_032199065.1 Smutsia gigantea
CAAGGATCCTCGTGAACTGAGAAAAAATCAGAACTGCTAATTATTTTTGAATGTGATGAAATTTTTGTGAATGCTTAATTGGCACATTAATGAAGCTGACTTAATGTGACATCTTGTGGGTATCATGTTAAATGCTCGTCAAGGAGGATATAAGGGTATACAGGCATTTATTTAATTAAATATTCATTAAGGTTGAGTAGGCCAGGCTTTTCTTTCAGGCCACATACATTTCTGTAGGCTCCCAGGAAGCTCCCAGGTCTGCAGCATTTGGCCCATAAGTGCCTGTGTTAATATGTGGAGTGGGATCTTAAAGGAAATGAGGTATGAGAAGGTATAAATAGGTCCTCCTTGTTTGACAGCTTCTGTGTGACAGGTGAAGTGCCTCACTGCATGTTAAATCTTCATGAGAGCCCTGTGAACACGATCTCACCACCCCTGTCTGATCGAACAGGGAATGGGATCGCACGACTGGGCCACCTGGGATTTGGCACCAGACCCTTTGGCACCAAAGCCCAGGCTGTACTGGCTGCCCTTTGATCTTTTACAGGCTGTTACCTCAGTTCCCATCTTGAGTATTCAGGGCGGTATTAATTTTGTTTGTTAAGGAATCTGGGTCAGTCTGTAGAAGGAATTTAGAGCCAAGAGTGCAACTCCAGACAGACTGGTGGGCCAGTCATTATCAGACCCTTAGCAACTTAATTTTGGCTTTGAGATTTTTCTCTGGCTCCTCATTTCTAATAAGCATCCTATTAAAGTGAGAACCGCTCCTGGAGCACCTAAGTGAGAGCAGGTAGGAGAGTGCCCTTGGTTGGAAAGGGGATCGAGGGAGTGGTGTGCAGGGGAGGATTATGACACCAGGAAAGTAGTTCTTTGCATAGGTGCCCGGGGAGGGAGGCTGCCCCCTCAGGAGTCCCAGGCACAGTGGTGGAGGCCTGCTCCAGGGAGCTTCAGCCTCCATCAAGGGTGGACATCCAATCATTGTGGGCATACGATGGAATACGTTGGTTCCTTTCATTGTTTAGCATATTTGAACATGGGTGAGGAGGATTCTCTCCTATGCATATGTTCAGGAATGAACAGCAAGGGTTAGGATTGAAAAAGCAAGAGGAAGGAGCGCAGCAGGAGGTGTAAATATTTCTGCTTTCTTAAGCCCTTCCCATAAATACCTAGGGAATGGTCTCTGACTCCAAAGGCCCTTCTCTGGGCATGGAAAGTGCTTGACTTTCAGAGTTAAGCTGTCAGGGTGGCTGATCTGTTTGTCAAAGTGTAGTGACCTGGTGCCTCAGCTCTTTGTGAGCCCTAATCTGTGTATTTGTAGCAAAACCACCTGCATTTGGGGGAACTGTTCAGAGAGAGGGTTGGTGGGGGAGGAAGGGGAATCTTGCTGGTGTGAGGGGGGCCACTATGGGTTTTGTGGTCCACAGAGAATTTTGTCAGGACTCAGTGGCTTTTGTAAGTGTTTTCGCAAAGATAAAGATGAGCACAGACATCAAGGTAGTGGTTCTCTCTGAGGATTCTATCAGGGAGGGGCATACGAAGGCCTTCTAAGAAACAAGGCTGATGATGGCTGATTTCTTAATCTGGATGGTGAGTCCAGGGCTTCCATTTTATTCTTCCTGTATGTTAAAGAAAATGTTTTTTAATTGAAATGTGCTCGATATACAATATTATATTGGCTTCATATGTATAACAGTGATTCAATGATTACACATATTACTAAATCTTCTCACTACTGAATGTTATATGGTTTGTATACCCTTCCTTTTGTATGAAAAGTTTCACAGTAAAAAAATTTGAGAAAAAATTCTTCACAACACTGTTAGAAACATATTCATGTTGTTTTTTTTTAAATTTGATTTAGGTGAGCATAGCTACGTCAAAGCAGAAACCCAAAACCCCATTTTGCTTCGGTAAGTACTGAGCCGTAGGACGGTCCTCTGAATGCTCCCGCAGCAGCTGCCCCTTCTGCTGGGAGACAGTCCTATGATCGCACGTGACTTAAGCCCTGTGTGTATGCGTGTCTCTAGTGACAGTGAGGTGCCTGGGCCTCCAGTGATTCGGCTTCCTTTGGCCTCACTGTGGAGATTGTTCGTAACATAAGGTGTTTCAGTTTTCCTGACTCTGCAGGATGGGGTGCAAGGTATCTACTTGTAATTTCGGGGAACCCTCAGCTCAGAGCTGAGTAGTGGTGAAGAGACTCAGGAAGATGGGGAGATACTAGAAAAGGAGGGTCCCGTTGAGAGTCTTAGTGTTGCCAAATGAGTGACAGAATTGGGGGGGGTGCAGGAAGCAAAGCCCCTCCATGGATGCCCCGAATCACTGAATAATCAGTATTTATTTGGTAGCGGACTACATTCTCAGCACCATGCTAAGTGCTTTGAGCAGAGGCTAACAGATAGCTTCTGTTTATCCAGGTGGTTCTGAATGCCAGCTCCACGAAGGCAGGGGTATTCCTCTGCTGTGTCCTCAACGCGTAGAGTGGCTCCTGGCACAGAATGGGCACTCAGTGGTATTTGCTGTGTGAATGAATGACCTCATGAATTCTGTGCCTGCTCCCTGAGGCTCACCTCCTATAGTTCTGGCTTATTATGACAGCAGAATAAAAAGTTCCTTGAGCTGTCCTCTCCCTCAACTTCAGGTTGGTTCAAACTCTTTGATGCTCTCATTCTCCATTTCTTTCAAAACATCCTTGCTAAGCTCAAAAATGACTGCCTTGGAATTTTGTGGTGAGCAGATCTAAAAATTCATGATGAGCCCAGAAGTAGACTGTTGACCTCATGGAGCGCTCAGCAGAAGGAACTGGTTGAAAATGAGGTCAAGGTCACGATTTGATCTCAGGCAAGCTTTGTTCCATGTCCCAACAGCGGACAAGACTCCTCACCCAGGCCAGCTGTGCCGAGAGAAACAAGGAGCATTGGGTCCAGAACTCTCTATGTCTCATTTTGACTGTGAATCTGTCAGCACCCTAAAAAGCAGTTCAAGCATGTCTGGTTGACGGACTAGCAATGTCCCCGCTGCACCACGGCATATTAAGGCTGTTGTTGAAGTTTGGTGTCTCTCGTGGCTGATGGATAATCCACACTTTTAAAGAGAAAACACAACTTCACAACCATAGCCTGCACCTCCCAAATATTTATGCAGAGGAGTGTGCACCATGGAAAGTGTCTTCACCAGCTTGCGGGGGTCCTCCACCTTGCTGAGTCTCTCAAGCCCCTTAGTTTTGCGGAGCCCTTTTGTGCTGCCTGTGTCTGACTTGGGTTGTCTCTTTGCTCCCACCTGATGTTTGCAGTCATCAATGCCCTCTCGCAGAGGTATTTTCTGCAGGCCAATGACCAGAAGGATCTGAAGGACTGGGTTGAAGCTCTGAACCAAGCCAGCAAAATCACAGTACGTAGGGCCCTTATCCTTTCTGCGGGGAGGCAGTGCTCTTCCCAGAATGTGGCCTGTTCTGGGTGGGGAAGACTCTCGAAGGCAGCAGGGGCTTTCCCAAGAGCCTGTTTAGACCAGTTCCCCCTACCTCTTCTTAACACCTTGGCTGACTAACCACAGAGCTGAACTGAGAGTCTGAGTTTGAATCAAGTTCAAGAGGAAGTTTATGGAGCGTCCTCTTTTTGTGCTTCCTGGGACAGCTCCAGGTCAGTCGGGTTTTGAGTAGTTCTGGGATGCTGATTCAGAATGTGGTGGGAATGGAAAGTGGATTGCTGACTCTGAGAAGTTGAGTAAAGGGGAAAGCATGTAAAACGCTGCCTGGGGATCAGTCCCGGCTGTCCACCGAACTGTCCTGGGAAAGCCTTCCATTTCAAAGCGTCTCTGAACTAGTTTCTGACTGTTCTGTGAGTTTTCTCATTTTTCTTGACTTGGCTGTTGAAGAATTTCTTTCTTCTTCCTGAGACATGCAGAGAAAAGGAGAAAAGGAGGAAGGAGGAGAGGAAAAACTGTGCTTTGGGAAAAAAATAAACCTTTAACCAAGAGTATAGGTAGATTTCTGGCCTATAAACCATGGCTTATATGCTAAAAAGTTTGGTGTTCTGTATCATATAGTCAGAAATGCTTACATTCTCGTAACTTCCAGTAATAATCATTATGTTCTGGGGCAGATATTGTCCCAGAGACCTTGGGGCTCTTGTAAATAAATTAATAGAAGAATTGGATACACCAGCCCAGCACTTGTGATGCTGTACCCCAGCAGAGTGCAGTTCAGTCCGTGAACTGGTTCTGCTTTGATAGCTTGCTCTGATAAACCCTGGTAAATCCATGGAAAGAGAAGGGGGGAGATGGCTGCTGACTCCCATGTCTGCTAACCCATATGCTTGTGAGCATGGTCCTCAAATGCTGATTTTAGTAAAGGGCTTCATATTGGAGTCTTTACTCTTCTACATCTTCCACAGGTTGGGATATTCTTTCAATGTCCAATATAGTTTGACCCTTGAGCGAAATGGGGGGTAGGGGCACTGACCCCCGTGTAGTCAAAGATCTGCGTATAACTTTTGACTCCCCCAAAACTTACCTGCTAATAGTTTGCTATTGACTGGAAGCCTTACCGATCACATAAACAGCCAATTAACACATGTTTTCTTTGTTACATGTCTTATATGCTGTATTCTTATAATAAAGTAAACAGATTAGTGGAAATGTTTTTTCAAATTGTTGCAAATCTCCAAAAATTTTTCCCATATATTAATCGAAAATGATCCACGCAGAAGCGGCCCTGCGCAGTTCAGACCTGTGCTGTTTAAGGTTCAGATGCACTTTATTCTTGTTCAGCATTTTCTCCTGCATTTCCTCCTCTGTTCCTGCGGGTGAATGGGGCCCCACAGCCTGCGAGGCAGTGGGGAGCCCCTTTGCCACCTTTCTTTTGTACCTGAGAGCGTAGTTACTTTAAGTAGTTACCCCCCTCTGCCTCCTTTTGGCCCCAGACAGAAGTTATAGACTGCAAGAGTGAAAAGGAGCATGGTGGTGTCCAAAGACTGGAAGTCCAAAGGCCTGCTGGAATGTCAAAGCCCTTCTGCAGGGTCTCCGCCATCTGCAGGATCCTCCTCCCTTTCCTTTACTCTGTATGCATCTCTTCATCCTCCTGCTAAAGGTCCATGGGATAGAAGGAAGAAGAAGGGTTTCTGTGCCCTGGAACGGTTTTTGGCTTTCTCCACTTCCACACCATCCTGCGTTGTGTGTCCTGGGATGAGGGGTAGATGCGGGGCTGGGACACCACACTGATTACGTACGTGTTTATTTTGTGGCACCTTATGTGCAAAGTGAAGCATTTCCACAGCTTGATTCAAAGCCTCAGGAAGTGGAATTGGCTTTGGCAGGTCTCTGGGCAGTTGGTGAGAAGCAGCCCACCATGCAGGGGCATAAGCAGGGACAGCCAGCGGTTCCCCAGGTGGGCTGGCAAGATTCTGAGAGGCGACACAGCAGCCAAGCCTCTGCGAGTCCTTTTCTGGCCCCTGGGAATTCTCAAGGATACTCCTGCCCCCACCTTCTTTGCCGGGTCATTTGCAGTGGAATTTCTGTTGTTCCATGGTGATTATATCACTAAACATCCCAGCAGTTATCAACACCCATGACACAGCAGCAGAGCTCAGAGGAAGATAGAAAGGAAGGGGCAGGTAGGTAGTCGTATTTAGCAATGGGGCGCCAGGCAGTTCTAGAAGCAGAGTCTTTCGTGTTAATGAGCTTTCCTTTACCTCATCTATAAAATGGAGAAAATAACGCCTATTGGTAAGATTGCTTGAGATTAGGGATAATGCCGTAAAGAGCTTACTTAGCACACGGCCTCGAACTGAATGGGAGCCAAAGAACTGGGAACCGCTGTTGCTGGTCAGGCAGCCGGAAAGGAAAGAGAAGGTGGATTTCTGGCCCCATCTGGAAAGTTGGTGGGCAGAGTAAACTGTCTTTGTCGATGTGAACAGTGCACAGGCCAGGAGGAGGGGTCTCTGCTTTCTGGAGCCCCAGCATAATCATGGTGGTCTTCCTAACAGGCACTGAATGGAAGGGTCCTTGGTCCCCATCCTTGGCAGAATTTTCATATGGCCCTGAGCTGCAAGCTCTCAAAAAGTCTGGATTCTTGGGTCTTTGTGTCTCCCAAGGCTGTAGAAGAAGCAGAAGAGGATGTTAGCTTTTCTCACAGGGTCCACGGTTGCTTTCCTGGCAGATCAGCCTAGGCCACTGAGTTCTCATGAAGGATTGGCTTTGTGAAGCAGTGGATAGCCCACTAGCTGGTTGTCAGGGTTCATTCTACAGCTACTAATCGTGGCTTTGGGCAAATGACTCAACGGCTCTGGGCCCGTTATTTTCTTACAAAATGAAAGATTTCATCAGAGTTTCCAGCATAAATGAGTGAAGTGGACAAGGAGGAAGAAAAACAATGACGTAAATGAGGGTAAGGAGCACCTGACACGTGGCCTTGGTGGCGGGGAGAATGGTAGGGACCCTGGCAAACTGAGGAATGTATTTCCCATCTAGAGCAAGAAACACTGCTTATCTGGAAGTCCAGATTTTTATGTGAAATGTTCCAAATGTTAAACGTAGATGGAGAAACACACTGTAGGACAAACAAAACTTAGGTTAGTCTGCTTTTGGGCCACTAGTTTGCAACCCTGCGGCCTGTGCTCTCAAACCAGCCATACATGTTCCGCGATGGTTTGAGCAGCCATGGCTCTTGGACTCTGTGAAGGAGAGGGACCAAGATCACCCACTCTTCAAAAAGGGCTGGGTTTATACATGTTAGTACCATTTGTGAAGTGTTCATTAAAATATCTCGTCACACTTTTATATCCTTGAAACGTTCTAAAGTTTCATAATGTATATACTCTGTCATTTGATAACCACAACACTGTGACATAAATACTATTCCTCTTCCCATTTCTCATGAGACAGTTTTGGCCTAGAGAGAGAGGTTCAGTGATTCGCGGAAGGTCACTCCATTAGTGACAGGTCAGGAGCGGTGCTGCCAGCTCCAAAGCTCGCGTTCCCTAATTCTGCACCGTCTACCGCCTGGGTGTCACCCATTCCCCTGCCCAGCAGGCTTCCTCCCATCTTTACATTCTGGTTCCATTTCATCCTCCAGGTTATGGTTTCAATGTCTCTGCCTCTGAGATCTCTGCTGACCACTCCGTTTCAATGAGTCCCCGGCTGTCCTCTAGCTCAGCTCCTGTTTCTTTTCTTTATGGCACTCCCCACAGTTTATAATTATCCTGATTGCTTTGCTATGCATTTTTGTCTGTCTGCCCTGTAGGAATGTTTGTGCCATGAGGGCAGGACATATGTCTATGTTTGCTGTTCTTTGGTCCCTTGCCAGGAAAGGGCTGGCTAATGGTATGTGTGCGTGTGTGTGTGTGTTTGTAGGGGGTTGCTCGCTGGAAGAGTTCCTCATTTTCAGGTATGCAACTGTGGAAGAGCTGGGGAAGTGAGGGATATCTTACTATAATTTGGCACATTAGCTTTTCTTGCTCTTCCCCCCCATCCCTGCTTTTCCTTCTGCTTCCCTGTTGACCATCTTGTCATCCCTTCCCAGGTACCCAAAGTTGGGGGCCTGCCCCTGACTACCGAAGTTCTCAAAAGCCTAGCAGTTCCTCAAGCCCTAGAGAAGAAGCCGCAGGTGGCCTACAAGACAGAGATCATCGGAGGGGTGGTGGTGCACACACCCATCAGCCAGGTGCTGGGGCCCGGGGTGGCTAGAGGGCTGTGAGGGTGTGGTTCTGTGGTAGAGGACCGTACGCCTGTGGGGCACAGAGGCGCCTGGCCTGAGAAAAGGGTGGATGGGGTGGCCAAGAAAATACAGGGCACAAGTGGGTATGAGTGATGGTGGTGCGGACATTGAGCCGTCACATCCTGAAGCTGTGTGGCCAGTGTGGTCCTGGACCTAAGCCGGGGATTAGCACTTGTGAATCCCTTGTGGAACGGGGCTGCAGGAGGCAGGTGAGGCTGGACACCAGCCCCACTGCCCCTCCCGGTTCCCACGCGGATCCCCTCTCTGGCTTGTGTTCTCTGCCCTTCCCTTTCGCCTGGGCCTGCCCCGTCTCCCTGAGCTCACTCTGTGAAAGCACCCAGTACAGGGCCTGACTGCCATAGTGGGTAAAGAGGCAAGAGGGCTGCGTGGGGTCGGGGGTGTGGCTGCATGAGGAACGAGGGGAAGGTGCTAATGCGGATGCTGTTTCCTTGCAGAATGGCGGGGATGGGCAGGAAGGGGGCGAGCCGGGGTCCCACGCCATCCTGCGAAGGTCACAGAGTTACATCCCCACGACGGGCTGCCGAGCTCCCTCGGGACCCCCCCTCATTAAGAGCGGCTATTGCGTGAAGCAAGGGAATGTGGTGAGTGTCATCCCTGGGGCTGCGGTGGGCCTGGTGAGCAGCTGGGTGTGGGCGTGGCAGCGGGGAGGGCAGGACGAAAGGAGGGGCTGCAGGCCTCTGCTGGCCTCGCCCCAGCTTCTGGCCACGCCTAGCTTCTGGTCACGCCCACACAGTGGCCCCGCCCAGTGACCGTGGGACAATCATGTCAGAGGCATTGCCCCTAATAGAAAGAAGTCTGCCTGCTGCTGAATGTGGAGCCTGGCTTCCATGGGGCTGGGTCGGCGGGGTTTAGAAGTAGAACACCCTCCATGATGCTGGGACCTGTTTATAATGTCCTGCTCCTTACTTTTTATTTCAGCGTAAGAGCTGGAAACGTCGCTTTTTTGTACTCGATGACTTTACCATCTGCTACTTCAAGTGTGAGCAGGTTTGTAGTCCCTCTGGGGCCCTTCTGAGAGGTCATGGATGCAGGAGGCCCTGAATAACGCCCACGTGTGTGCCCAGTAGAGGCGTGGGCACCCGCACGCTGGCTCCCTGGGTGCCTCTGCTTACCTCCATCCCGTTGTGTGCGCGGCTGTACCGTATTAAAGGGGCCTGAACTTTCTCCCTCCCTCGACGCTGCGTGCTGCTCTGTGGTCAGCGCCAAACTGCATCTTAGATTTTTCTCTCTTGATGGTTATTTTGAGACCTCACCTTGCTTGCAGCCCGATTTAGCCAATCATCTCTGACGAGAGTGGCACCTCTGTCAGCTGGTCCCACTCATGGCATTAGGCAGCCCCACTTACCTATCTTTACATTTTTTTCCCACTAGGACCGAGAGCCACTGCGCACTATATTTCTCAAGGATGTTCTCAAGACTCACGAGTGTCTGGTCAAGTCGGGGTAATTGTCTCTGCTCATTCTCTTCGGGTCACAACTCCCATTTGCCCAAATAAATCTTCATTGACCACCCTCTAAGGTGCTGATTGAGAACCTTCCGAGAGCATAATGTAGGTGGGTCATGGGGGAGGCAGTATAGCACAGA
The DNA here is from genome assembly GCA_032199065.1 of Smutsia gigantea. Taxonomy (NCBI): domain Eukaryota; kingdom Metazoa; phylum Chordata; class Mammalia; order Pholidota; family Manidae; genus Smutsia; species Smutsia gigantea. The sequence goes on from JAVSCE010007756.1 coordinate 9,314, forward strand.
GAAGACAAATAGTGACTCTGTAGCACCTTACTGAGCTGATGGACAGTGACTGCAATGGGGTGTGTGTAGGGGAACTTGATAATATGGGTGGATGTAATAACCACAATGTTGCCCATGTGAAACCTTTATAACATCATATATCAATGATGCCTTAATAAAAAAAAAAGTAAAAAAAAAAGAACCTCCTGAGATCTAGGGACAGGGACTGAGGTCGTGTGGCTGACTCACCACATCCCAGCTGGTGCAGCTAAGACCACACTGGGCGAACTCCCCTTCCCATATCTTACTCTGGCTCCTGAATGGATGAGCCGATATAATGATTTTCTGATGGAGACAAAAGGAACAGAGGAATGGAGGAGAGAGTGGTGGTGAGGTGCTTGTCAGGGTTGGGGTCAGACTCTCATTGCCTGCGAGGGCTGGGCTGGGGGCTGTGCCCTTAGGTTTCCCACTTTTCAGCAGTTCTGCATGGATCACTGCTTAGGCCAGTGCCTCCTCCTGAACTTAACATGCCTTTTCTTTTCTCCTCCTTTTGACAAAGTCCCTGATGTCCCATAACACAAGGGTGATTCACAGCAGCATTGAATGACTCCTGTTGCATAGGAAGAACAAATATTTTTCTTTGTTTCTTAATTTTTATTGCGTTACATACAATAAAATGCATGATCTTAATGTACAACTTAGTGAATTTTGACACATGTGTACGCATATGTTACCATCTCCCAGACCAAGATATTAAACATTCCCACTAGCTTTTTTTTCCTTCACCTGTTTTGCTCATTACCCCACTCCCTCCCCTGTGGCAACCACCAGCCTGTTCAATATTTATGAGTCTACTTCTATTTTGTTTGTTTTGTTTTTTAGTTTCTGCATATGAGTGAAACCATAGTTTTTTTTCATTCTATGACATACTTCACTGAACCTAATAACCTCTAGGTCCATCCACGTTGTCATAAATGGCAAGGTTTCATTCTTTTTCATGGCCGAGTAATATTCCACCAAATGTATGTACCACATATTCTTATATTATATCCACTCATGTTTTGCTGGATATTTAGGCGAGCAAGTATTTTCAGTGTGCCTCTCTTTGCCTTAGGAGATGGTTACCTCCCAAGTACCATGGTGGATGGGATGCCTTTGGGATCTGGGGCCCTAGGCAGGACTCTCCCATATCGAACACCAAATACAGATGCCCCTAGCACTAAATATTAGAAACCCAGGAGCACCTGGGCATCTAGAAATCCTCAATCCACAGTCTTTAGGGACTGTATGTATCTCTCCATCCAATGGGCTGTGTCTGTGGCACCGGCATCATCAGGGAAACAATTAGAATGTTCTCACATGAAGGCATGGGAGGTCTTGCATGAAAACAAAGTGCTGATTGCATAGTTTTGCTTTTTTATGTCATTTTATTGGGAAGGAATTAGATCTTTCAGTCCTTACATGTTCTCCACCGTGACTGCATACACACAGCAGGCATTTAACACCATGGATCGTTGAGGCTGATCTGAGCTTTGTCACTAAGCATCAGCTACTTCTTGTCTTCTGCAGAAGTCGAGATTCCTTTTCCTAAACTCTCCCAACCTGAGGTATCTTAAGTCATGTATGCTGGGCTTCCCTTTCTGCTCTTGGGCTCTTCGTCTCCTCAGCCCGGTGTAAGGAGGCACAGAACAGAAATTTAATGGTGATGATGAGGCCTCTGCTTGTGGGGAGGAAGGCTTTGGAAATGAGAAAATTGGCTCCCTTAGGAGAGGCAAATGGCAGGGGAGTCATTAAAAGCATGGACTCTGGAGTTTGACCTGGGTTCAAATCCCAGCTCTGCCATTTACTAAGTCCTGCACTATGAATCAGTCACGCAACCTCTCTGAGACTGGTTTTCTTTATAAAGTGGGGAAAGTCCTAAGTGCTAATTGGGTTCTTGTGAAGATTGGATGAAATTACTCACGAAGCACTCAAAAAACAAATTGGTGGTTGCCAGAGGCACAGGGTAGGGAGTGGGTGAAAAAAGGGGTCAAAAGGTACAAACATCCAGTTATAAAATAAATCATGGGGATGTAATGTGCAGCATGGTGACTAGAGTCAGTAAGACTCTACTGTATATTTGAAAATTGCTAAGAGGGTAGATCTTAAAAATTTTCATCACAAGAAAAAAAAATTGTAACTATTTGTGGTGATGGATTTTTTTCATTAAAGTATCATTGATATACAATCTTATGAAGGTTTTGCATAAATAACAGTGGTTTCAACATTCACCCATATTATCAAGTCCTCACCCCCCCACTCCCATACAGTCATTTATCCATCAGTGTAGTAAGATGCTATAGAGTCATTACTTGTCTTCTCTGTGTTGTACTGCCTTCCCTGTGACTTACCTATATTGTGAGTGCTAATTATAATGCCCCTTAATTTCCTTCTCCCTGTCTCCCCTCCCACCCTCCCTCACCCCTCCCCTTTGGTAACCACTAGTCCCTTCTCAGAGTCTGTAAGTCTGCTGCTGTTTTGTTCCTTCAGTTTTGCTTCATTGTTTTATTTGTGGTGATGGATTTTAATTAGACTTATGATCATTTCACAATATATACAAAATACATACATACATACATATATATATACACACCCATATATAATCATTATGTTGTACACCTGAAACTAATATATTATATGTCAATTCTCTTTGTCTATATATATATGTATATGTATATGTATAAAACCAATAAAATTTTCATCTACTTGACCCTAAAAAAAAAGCACTCAAACAGTGCTTTGCACAAAGCACTTTAAACATTTTAGCCACTATAAAAAAAAATCAGACATAACTATAGGTGGATTTTAGGCAGGAGGTTTAAGAGGGAAAGGAGCTTTATCTTGTTAGAATAGGTGGTGTGTGTGTGAGGGTGGTTTCCATGGGGATCGGGAACCTTCCTGGGGCCTAGGAAGTGAGGCCAGGGAAGCCCTGTGATGGTTTTGAGGCAGAGGCTGAAGGAGGAACGGCCTGGGAGCCCCCTTCCCCGGTAGAGGGCATGGGTTCCTGACTTAGACGAATGAGGTCCTCAGTGTGTGCACCAGCAGGCCTGGTAACCTCTCTCTTTCTCTGTCTAGTGACCTTTTAATGCGGGACAACCTGTTTGAAATAATAACAAGCTCCAGGACCTTCTACGTGCAGGTGAGATGCTTGCTTCCAGAAGACTACCTTCCATTTCTGTGAATGGCTCCAGAGGCCTTACTCTTTGCTTTCTTTTTTATTCTCTTTGAAGTGTCTAGGTGGTAAATTTAGGCCCTGATAGTCAGTCTGGGTCCCATTTTATTCTAAACAGGATGTTTGCCGAAAGCTTCCCAACCATTAAAATAATAAGAGCAGGTTGAGCTGCAAAACGGGGGAATGTGAGTTTGTACCAGCTGCTCTCCGCTGTGTGCACCAGCTAAGCAGAGAAAAGGAGAACTGGTCAGTGGTTTCACTTCTGCCTCAGAGGGTATTTATAAGCCCCTTTTGAGTGTGGACATCACTGTGTGCGGAAGACAAAGCTCAGAGGGCCGTGTGCGGGCGCCAGGTGCAAAGCCCAGCTGCGCAGAGCAAGCCATTGTTGGGGCTCTGATGCTTCAGCTCTCAATAGCTTCTCCCCGCCACCCACTCCTTTGGAGTTCTCCCAGTTCCTTCTAAAACCACTGGAGCTAGAAAGGCAGCTATCCAAGCAGGGTGTAGGCGTTCAGGGCCGAGTCCCCGCCCCACCGTGGCCATGCTGCCTGAGCCGTAAGGCTGTGTGGTGTGCTGGTGTGAATGTGGGGCTCTCCCGCCAAAGCCTTGGAGAGCTCCTGGCGCTCTTTCTTCTGTGTCCCAAGTGTCACTCCCCACTAAATACCCTGTCTTCCATGGGGTCACTCCTGCCTCTGTTTCTTGGGCTGCAGCTCCCTTAGCCCTGACCCTATGCCGGTCCTCTGCCCAAGCCCAGCAGCCGCGCTAACAGCCTCAGCCCCGGTGGGTTTTGTTCTTTCTGACAAGCACTAGTCATCTGGAAAGAGCTGGCATAGGGAAGCTGTGGAAAGTGGCACCGGGGTGTTAGAGCCCGCTCCGTTGCCATTCAGGGACGAAGTCTAAACTCATAGTGCCGTAAGGGTTTCCAGTTCTTGCGTTTAACACCGATTTGTAGAGGGTCCTCAGGGCTCTGGGCGCTTGGCTCATGCTGGGGACACTGCATGAAACACAGCGGATCTTGAGAGAGAGAGAGAGACAGTCATGTAAACAGGCAGTTATGACGATGTGAAGGGGCGGGGGAGGGAGGGTTGGATAGATGAACACAGGCGAGTATTTAGGGCAGTGAAACTCTTCTGTACGATACTGTAAAAGCAGATGCATGAAATAGAACTTTACAGCACAAAGGGTAAACCTTGATACAGGCAAATTGAAAAAAATCATCTAAGAGGTCAGGTGATGCCAGCATGGAAATGCAGAATATGGTGGAAAGGACAGGCATAAAGCAATCTCGCTGATGGGGGTGGGAAATAAAAACAAAAAACAAAAGCAAAAGAAGAGTGTAAGTGCTCCTGTTATAGTAATTCAGGCGAGGGATAAAGGAAGCTGAACTAGCATGGATGGAGAAAAGTGGGAAATTTAAAGCTATTGAAGAGCCCTTTCCAGGACTTGTTTGTTGGCTGGACATGGGCTGGAGGGAAAGAGGAGAGGCCAGGATGTTGCCTGGATGTTTGGCCTGGGCCTGAGGATGCAATGTGGCAGCAGTCACCGGGAGAGGGGCTCTGGGGGTGGGACCCTGAGGGCAAAGACAGGCCTAGCCTAGGCGGGTCTGAGGTCACAGGGTCTGTGGGTCATGTTACGTGGAGACATGTTACGAGGGCCCAGAGAAAAATGCCTGACACATGGGTGGTACTAAGTAAATATTTGTTACCTGAGTGTTTATGTGGGGTAAGAGGACAGGACAGAGCTTTGGACTAGAGAGAGTGATTTGGGAAACATGAACCCCAACAAAAAAATGTTCGGAAGACATTGCATCGTCTGTGAGTGTGTGCACATTTACCAGAAGCTTCTCATCACTTCTATCCCCCTTTGCCTTCTGCTCCCACCTGGCTGGGGTAAAAGAACACAAGCATCACTCTGAAAATAAATGAGTGAATGGGCAAAGCTGTTTATGGATCCTAACTCAGAGAAGAGTATACATGAAAAATCATTAAAAATGTGTAGTTATTCATTTAAAAATAGCAACTATAAACTCATTTATGTTAGTATAGGTAACATTTTATGAAAAATAACTATTTCTAAAATCAGAAAACCAACCAGAGTAGCATTGATTTTTGTTTCTGTCAATCTCTTTAATGGTTGGCTTAATAGAAGACAGCAGGATACTCATATCAGCCTCTGCATTCAATCTGTGGCCATATGTTGTTTTGTTTGAAAAATATGAAGAAAATCTGGCCCTGCACAGATGTGTATTTGGAAAAAAAGGAATATTTTAATAGCTTTTTCCGATAATTGTGGATATTCTTGGATTCCCTAACAAAACTTGACAAGTGGTTAGTTTCTTAATGTTTAGATGCAGTGGGAGATTGGAAGCCAGTATCAATAAACTTTTATACTCATATATTGAAATTCATTGGGCAGTTTTGCACTTTGAGTGGATCCTTTTTACAAATGTATGGTTTTATAACTGTGCGTTGGTCAGTTGGGAAATAGTGGTCTCACTGAGGTATGCAGAGCTTCCAGAAATTGACATTATTATTGTATAATATAAAAAAATGACATTCATTAATATCACCACAGGTATTATCAGCACAATCTTGAAGTATGGAAGGCTGTCAGGCTCATGGAGGTGGACACAAATTTTCTAATGTTTAAAATTCATATTTTTGTTTTGACAGCTCATAATTTATCATTTGCCAAAAAATATTTTCATGCTTTTTCTTGCTGTAACAGACTCGTTTCATTCATTTTTGAGAACGAGTTCACCATATACTGAAGTCTGAATAAGTTTGACAGCTTGTCTATCAGTCATTTGTCCAAGTCACATCATGTTTCATGCAAAAGGTGGAAGAATGTAATGAGTGCTCACACAGTTTTACCAGCAGTTTTACCCACCATGGCACAGTGGCACTGTGACCTGCTTCTGAAGGTTATGGTCAGTAAATCTGCCTGAAGGAACCATGTATTCTCGGTGTCTAGGAAAGCTAGACTAGACTGCAGGCAGATAAGGCAGAGAAACAAAAGTCCCTGGACAGAAGAGAAAGACTTGGGCGGCAGGTTGGGGCTGGATTCCAACTACTTGGTGTTGGCCATTTACTGTCTGTGCTGCTTTTACCTTCTCTGTCCCCTTTGTGTATAATTTGTGCCCTGTGAGCTCCCATACCATAGTAGTCTTTATTAAAAAAAAAAAACTACCATTTATTGGGCACTTAGGTATCCCAGGCACAGTGCTAAGCAGTTTACAGGCAGCACATCCTTAATTCTCAGCAGTGTCTGAGGTCATCTCCATTTTCCAGGTGAGGAGATGGAGTGTCTGAAGGTGAATTATTTGTTCAAGATCGTAAACCAGGTGAATTATGAAACTGATTGGGAGGCAGCAGGTGCTGGAGAAGACCTACCCATTGTGCTGTTTAAAAGCAGCCTGGTGCAGAACCCAAGATGTTGAGGGTGTGGCCCTAGACAACCAGGGGAGTCCCACTCTGAATTTGGGAAGACCAGCTTGGGGTAACTGGTGTGTTGGCAGATGGATCATGGTGACAGAGATCCAGGGTCTGGCAGTAACTATGTACTAAGCCTGTGATGGCAGCTAGCTCATCAGCAGACAGACGGTTCTCAGTTTTGGGCAAGGGCTCAAAATGAGGTTTCAGTCTTTGGAACACAAGGCATATGGGGGTTGATCATTTCCCCATTTCCCAGTTATGGAAAGCCAGGGGCATTAGGCAGCTTATCAAGAGGAGGATGACTGTTCAAAAGGAGAAATGTGGTGCAGGCTGGTTTTAGTAGCGCGGCATAAACAATTGCCAGAATTAGGGGTTACGGCAGGGCAAGACTGGTAATAAGAGGTGAATTGCAGAGTGTTAGGCTAGAACTCTTTGGACCTTAATTTAGATTCTAAGGTGAGTGACATCACCTAGAACTATGTAGTGGACAACCTATGTAATTATATGTGGCAGGGCTGTATCTAAAGATGGGATTGGTTCTTCGGGACAGGGCAGGTGGTGTTAGCTGTAGGGAAGGGAGGGCTGCAGAGGTTGGGAATAGAATGAAGGAGCTGACTAAAAATTTTGGACAGCTGCAGCAGAACTAACCAGAATAGATACTGGAAGCCTTTTTACTGCTGACATCTAGAATTCACTGCTTCAGACCATGGCATCTGTTTCGGTGCTGGGCTCATAGTAGATACTCAATAAAATCTCCTTGGACTGCATTAAAACCACAGACAGCAGTGACTGATTTTAATACCCTTTGTTCCTCTCACCTCAAAAACTGCCCTCAAGGACAGAAACCCTACTGTTTCTTTTGAACCGAGCACAGGAAACAAGTGCACACACTTCAGCACACCAGGAAGAGATGAAGGTGTGAGCTTGGCACTTCCCTTTTTGTTCTACTAGGTTTTGCATTTTTTAGTCTTTTAGTAAGTCACCATGTGGTGGGTGGACTTCAGCTCTGTTTTTTTACCTCTGGCTCATAAAGCTATGTTTGTGATGTGGTTTTAAGGTATTTTTGAGTTTTTGATGAAAGCTAAGTACAGGCTTTCCATGAAAGGTAGGTATGCACTTACATCATTAGTTCTGCAGTTTCTGAGGTTTCACTGAATTTTTGTTGCTAGTGGATCCCAGTTCATAAAATGACTAAAAAATAATTGTAACTGTGATCTCAGTAAAGTCATAGTCTATTTCTTCTCATGTGGTGGGATCAGTTACAATATCTGCTTTTCTGTATTTTAATGTAACAATTATTTAATATTTTAATGTAACAATTATTAAACATTAAAATAATGTTTACTAATGTTTATTATTATTGTCCTCATGCCTTGGTTATCTGACAGAAAAAATGTCCTTAAATGGAACTAGAGATATAGGGAAGAAATAAAATTAGCAAACTGTTTCCATCTCTATTACTAAATATTTTAAGAAGATCTAATTATTTTCTCTACTATATTGGCAAAATTAAAAAAAAATTTAATATTCATCTAGCAAGGTGCATATAAAAAATAGATTGTTGGTAAATGAAATCAATATTGTTGGCTAGAAATCTCTTGGCCATAGGTAATTAAGCCTTAAAAGAATTTGTACTTTTTAATTTAGTAATTTCCCTGCTCTGGGAGCTGAAGAATCTTAAGTATGAAGAAAGCTTTATGCACAAAGATGCAAGGAGCAGCATCATTAAATTAGAGAACTGGAAATGATCTGAATGCGTGTCGAAGGATTTTGAGTCTTGTGCTTGAGTCCCTGGATTTAAATCAGGCGATTCTTAGTTCTCTTTGATTCAGTGACTCCTTGCTGAGTGGAGGCTGGGGTGAAGACACCCAGGCTTGTGTGATTTGTTCCCAGAGATGTGAGTATCTTGTGAGGTCTCAAAGGACATTGGGCAGGTGGCCTGTGGCTTGTGGGGGGCACATTTGCCATGGGGAGGGGCGTGTTTTGGTACAGGTGGTAAAGGAATAGAAGTAGCTTACCAGCTCTCGAAAGTGATTATTAGACTGTCATCATGGGGGGATCTGCACTGTTTGGTGAAAATGCCAGGTCCCCTGTGGGATGTGGGAGACCTGTGTCCCTCCCTCAGCAACCATCAATCTCTGTTTCCCTCTTTCTTTCAACATCTCCCCTGTGAAATCATCTGGTCCCTCTAGAAGGAAAATCTCTATGAAATGATTTTTTACTAAGGGACAGTTTAATTACCTCCATCTCATTCCAACTCAGAATAACCTTTCTTTCCCCCAAATAGGTTTCTTACTTGATCCTGACAGTTTGTGGTCTTTGAGGTAGGAATTATCTGCAGCTGGAGTATGAGGAAGCAAAAAAAAAGTCTCCGGGAGAGAGCAGTGAACACATAATGTTGGAATTTAAGGCTTCATTTGCGTCCCCCATACATAATAATCATAATCATAATAAAATAATAACTAATTCTGATGAACAGTGTTATCAGGCACTGTTCATACTGCTTTACCTAAATGCGTTCAATGGTTTTCCCAGTAGTTCCACTTGTGGGACAGGCTAGCCCCCCTGCTAGTAGTAAACTAGCCTCTGGAATAATCCTGGGGACCTTGTCCAGGTTATCTTTTTGGACTAGGGTTGGATTGGTCTTTTTCCTGGGGAGCCACCAGCTTGTCAGATAGCAGGGCAAAGTTTGGGGAGCGCGTGCAGGTGAACCCACAGCTCTAGCAGCTACACCCTCTTGACCCAGTGTGCCAGGGTGTGGAACCACTTCCCTTGTAAGTGTCTCCTGCACACACCTACCAGGATGGTTTGTTTGGGGTGACAGAAAAGGTGGGGATGCTAGTTTGAGGGTTTAAAAAAATGCTCATGTTTTATCCTAATATAATGCAAAAGAAAAGAATTATTTTGTGGGCTGTGGGTGGTGTTTGTACATATGCATGCCCAGGCATGGAAATGCATGCTTGTGATTTTGGGTGGGTCTACTGGTGGGTGGCATAGGGAACGGCGAGGTTTAAGAAATGTAAATTTCTGGAGGTCAAGGATTCAGTTTTGGCCCCCTCTCTGTGCCTGGCACTTGATGGCAAGTGAAAGACTTGAGTGGGGCCTCAGTAAACATTTGCTAGGTTCCCCTGAACTCAACCCCTCTAAAGCTGGAAAACTTGGAGAGAGTTACCAAGGGCTTTGGAGCAGGGCTTGTCTCTTGATGTGCCTTCCTTCCTTCACAGAGCCACTGCTGCCCCCTTCTGGGGATGGCAGGTATTTCTGGGGAAAATAATCCTTCAATAGCTCAGCTGTTGTTAAGCTTGTGCTAAGTAAGTCTAGCAACTCTGGAGGCCTGGATAGGGAGTCAGAACAAACTCGGGTCGCTAGTACTTTGAGAGAAGCTCTGTTCCCGGAGCTAACACATAGCTGGGAGAATTCACAGAGGATTTGGCTTTAACAGGACCAGAATGGAAAATGGGATTATTCTGTTCAGATAGCTGTAGTGGAAAGATGATTGGAGTAAACCAGCCATAAACCTTGAATGTTGGCTTTCTGGACCTCATGTTCCTTTTCTGTGAAACAGGAGTCTAGGGCAGGCTGGTTGGGCTCCAGAGTGGGGGAGGGCCTTCACCAGGGCATGGACCCCTAGGCAGTTCCCTCCCTCAGGACCGCTGCTTCCGCAAAGCAAGCTCCACTTTGAGCTGGTTTATTTATGGGGTGTCAAATAAGATTTTGCAGGAAAAAAACACCCTCAGAAGTCTGAAAGCCACTGGACCAGATGATCTCTGCGATCCTTCCAGCTCTAAATGGTGTAATTTTATGAATTTCGGATTGAGTCAGAGACTAGAAGGCTGAAATCATAGCGCCAAACACATTTCCATAAATGCTGTGGGCGTTTTGTAGGCGGACAGTCCAGAAGACATGCACAGCTGGATTAAGGAGATCGGGGCAGCTGTCCAGGCCCTCAAGTGCCACCCCAGAGTAAGTCACTTCCTTCTGCTACACTGTCACTGTCGACTAAGAGATGAATTCCCCTTGAGTGGGCAGGTTTTATTTGGTGATACAGGCAAGCAGCCCAGTCCCTGGATATTTTGGAAGTCCCAGGCTGTCTTGTTTTTCTCTTTCTACTGATTTGGTACAAATTCTTATTTTTTTGGTTGTGTTTTGGTTGTGGAAGAAAGAAGGGAGGTAGGGTTGGATAGAAAAACTGAGTTTCCGATGCGTTCCTACACACCACCCTGCCAGGCAGATTTTGACACATCTCAAGGAAATTCCATTGGGTGTATTCAATTTCTGTAGACAAGTGTCTGTGTGATCCATGAGGTGGTGATCCTGGGGGATGGGGGTCCTCATCGTGGATGAACATTGTCAGGAAAGCCCTTACTTTGTTTTCTCCTTCCCTTTTATTTTTGTAGGAAATGTCCTTTTCTAGGTCTATTTCTTTGATTCGATCTGGAAGCTCCAGCCTCTCAGGCGGGCCCAACTCTGTCTTGTGCAGAGGGAGGCCACCTGGGGATGAGAAGAAAGCCCTCTGCAAAGCGCCCTCTGTGGCCTCCTCCTGGCAGCCCTGGACACCTGTCCCCCAGGCTGGGGAGAAGCTGCTTCCAGCTGAAGAGACTCCTGAGGACTCTCTGTTCATGCCTCGACTGGGGGAGAGCAATACTCCTGGAGCGCTGTCCTCCCGGATGAGGCACAGATCAGAGCCCCAGTACCCCAAGGAGAAACCATTTCTGTTCAACCTCGATGATGAGAACATACGGACCTCTGATGTGTGATGAGGCATGGTGCCTGGGGTGGTCGGGGGGAGCTCAAGGAGGCCGTGACTCAGTTTCTCTACCTGTTGGGGGACAGTCAGAGGCCTTTGGCACTCAGATTCCTGTGTCTGCTCTGCGGGAGGGGTCCATCCAGCTGACTTTAAACAAAAATCAATGCAGTGTATTTAATTTGGGACAGTCACTAGACTTGTAAGCACGCTCAGTGGAGAAAGTTGAGTTGCCTCTGCTTTGACGGTTCCAAGGTCTTCCTGGTGTGAGGAAGTTGGGAGTCCAATTTCATCCCTAACCATGTTTTATTTCCTTGCCCTCATTTTAGTTTCTTCCCTTTGTTTTCAGACGAGGCACAGAATCAGTCATCTGGTTTTATCTTGTTCCTGTTTATTGGCTGAAGTTTGACAGGGAAGGAAGAGGGTAGGAACTAACCTACCTGAAAGGAGGGCCAGGTGGGGGCAGGTGTGTGGAAGACCCTGGCTCCAGCCTGGCCCAGATAAATTCTGGGGAGAGGTGTTCAGATCTGGGGGCTGGCAGGTGGCTCTCAGAATGTCCACCAGGGCAGATCTGCCTCGTGGGACCTCCATAGGTGAAGAAATAAGGACCTCTTGTAACATGTGGGGAAAGAGTCAACCCCAGGGTATCAGCCAGTAATTTGGGGAATTACTCTGTTCTGGTTTAGATGTTCTTTGATTCCCCAAATACCATCCATGTGATTGATGGACTTACCCACCTGGTTTCTGTGTGCAGCCCAAAGGATGAGCTTGTCAGTGTTAAATGTTACAACTGTTGAGAATAGAATAGACTTTTCCCTTGATGTGGTTTTATTTGGAATGTGCGGACAGTCAGTAAGTGTACGGTAAGTCACTTGTGTGATAGATCCCTCTTTTTAGAGTTTTAGATTTACTTTAAGCAGGTGCTGGGAAGAGTTGGATTACAGTTCATCCAGCTAAATGTTTTTGGTCCATGTTTTCCAGACAGAAGAAAAGGTCTGTTTTAGCAAAGATGGAATATCTTGAATCCTTCCTTCACAGTTCTTTCTGATGGGCCAATGTTAGTCTAATTTTAAGTGCTGTGTATTGTATTCCCTGGCAGAGCTGCTTTCTTTCTATTCCTTGTGTTGCCCTTTGAACAGAGTCCTGTGTAACACATGATCCAACCTGTAATCTGATGAAGCTCCATGTACTTAGCAGCAAAGAGATAGAGATGATCTTGAGATATTTATGTTTTTCATAACATAGAAACTGCATAAAAACATAGATTTGAAGGTTATGCACTGCTGACTAGAGATTTCCCAGGCAGGAGAGCACAGATTGAGTATCCCACCCACATTTTAGGATGTACATTCTTCCATTTGACAAGAAGATACTATTTCCAGGGTCACTGGGAGAATTTACCCAACTTAATAGGAACTGCTATCAGGAACTTACCAGGGTTCCCTAAAAGGAAAGGGAACTTAACTCATTTCTGTCTACAACTTTTATCAGCCAGGTCAGTTAATTATATCTTTACATTAAAAATTAGGGACTAGAGGAAGAGACTGAGAGAAGCATTTTTATATAGGTAAGTCCTTTCCCCTCCTTATGTCGAAACCTAACACAGAGGCAAAAACATGTCATCGGAAAATCTTTAGTGGCTTAAGGGAAAGCCTGTGTTTCTTTCAGGCAGTGTAATTCCTTGAAACCTATGTCAAGTTAAGAACTTTTCTTGACTGCCCTGTATTGGAGTTACCTTGGCCTAGTGGTTCTGGTATGAAAAAGGAAATCTATTGGATCACTATCTCTCTTTTCCTTTTCCGTCTACAAACGCTTGTATACTTTTGTCTTCAGAAATCCTTGGTTTGGGAATTAACTTATGTATGAATGATTGAGGTCAAAACATACTTCAAGTAGCCTGATTCCAAGAAGCCATTCCAAATTCTTCAAGCGCCTTGTCTCCGTTTTCATCTTCAGATTTTCCTCAAGAAATTCTTCAGCTAGGTCAAAGAGAGTACACAGTAAGTGATGCTGAACTCATGAAAATAAATTAGGGACTTTTGATATCTTGAAACATCCCCTAACTCATGGAAAGATGTCATCTTTTGGTGTTTAAATTGTAAAAATCTACCCATGTCTCTCTCTTTTAAAAATAAACTCTGCTAGGTTACTATTGCTAAACTGGCCATTGTAATAAGCTGATTATGTTTTTTATTTAGTAAGATATATTTTGAGGATGTGTTAAATGAAACATACTTGTAAGTCTGGATTGTGTACAAGGCCTCTAATTGGCAAATACTTTGGGAAGTCCAACTTAGAACATTGTTAATGTAGTTCTAACACCAGAGAAATACAATTATCTTCAGTAAAGCCTAAAAGCATTCTCATTCTCAAACATTATTCTGGCCAGTTTGATCTGACAACTTTTTAATGTCACTGCACAGTGAGCCAAAGATGGTGCATATATGACCAATACATTCGGTTTTAAATGTGTCAAGTAGAACCAAATGGAAAAAATAGGGTGGGGATGCCATCTAGGTTAGTAGTTAAGTTCATAAGCTCTGGAATAAATCTGAGTTTAAAAAAAAAACATCAAAAAAAGTCTGCATTTTCTTTGTGGGAAAACTTCTCTGAGTTGTGCTGTTTGAAGGCTTGAAGTGGTCTTCACTCACTATGTATAACAGTATTTCAGGTGTCCTCCCTGTAGCTGAGCTGTTTACCATCCAGTAGTTTGAAAGCTTAAGGATTTGCTTATTCAAGGTCAGTGGATGGCTGGTAAGCATAGGCTGGTAAATTTTTTGAATTCTGTGAGACATCATAAATGTGCTAAGGTGTAGTGTGACCTCAGGTCAAAAATACCGAGGCTGCATGTCTATTTCTGAGTAGAATGCTGAGCTCACATGAGAAAAAGTAAGTTTGAGGTCCAGCATCATAGTTCACAGGAAGCAAAGGTTTTTTTCCCTTCCTGAATATAGCTGTGCTCTGATACAGGCTTAAATGGCCGATTCAGTAATTGAGCAGGGGAATTTGGTTTAACCAAGGCACCTGGACATGATAACATTTTGGATATTTGAGTTTCCCGAATCAGCTTTGTTTATAAACTTTGAACATGTCAAATGGACACGTTTATTAAATCTTTTCTACCAACATCCTTTTTTTTCATACTCCCATTTTCACTCTGTTATTGCCTGCGGCATTTAGTCACTCATGCTAGGTAGAATTTGAATAAAACGAATGAGTGGCAAAAATGTACTGTTTGACCCCTTCCCTCTCTGCTTAGGAAGGTGAGTGATTTTGTGTTTTGAACCAGTAGGTTTCAGCTGTGAAATGCACCCATTGTAGGCACTGAGCTGAGTGCATGGAAACTGTTACGCTTCTCATTTTATGTGATTTCCAAATTGGTATGTAGCAAAAAAGTAATTTTCTAAAACTGTTTGTTGCTTGTTTTGTAATAAAACCATGTGAAATACTGAAATGCGGCGTTTGCCTTCCTAAAGCTGACCTTCTGTCCGTGGGGTGGTGAGCTCTTTCGTCAGTCTGCCTCTTTATTGGCTTTTCGCATTTCACGTGGTAGGTCCCGGCTCTGGGCAGGGCTGGGGCCTGTCTCCACGGCCCGGGGGTGGGGACGGGTTGGGGGGGTTGTACGGGAGTGGGTGCAGAGGTCTGCCAGGTTCTGCCCCTTAAAGACTGAGGGCTGGCGGAGGCGGCACCCCAGCCTGGCAAAGTTGCTCATTGTAGAGCGGCTGCGGGTCGCGAGTGAAGGAATGGGGAAAGTGGGAGCGAAGGAAGGGGGCAGGATGGCCCGGCTGGCCCGGCCGGCGCGGGAGCCGGCTGGGCTCGGACGCTTCCTCCTGCTGTGGCTGCTGCTGGCCCCGGGGCCCATGCGCAGGGTTGAGACGAGGCGGGTCAGACCCTGGCGACCCTGCCCCGAGGCCTGCGAGCCGACGCGCTGCCCGCCGCTGCCCACCTGCCCGGCGGGGGCGACGCCGGTGCCCGACCGCTGCAGCTGCTGCCGCGTGTGCGCCGCGGGCGAGGGCGAGGCGTGCGGCGGAGCGGCGGGCCGGCCCTGTGCCCCGGGGCTGCAGTGCCACGCGTCCCCCGCTCCGCTGCGCTCGGGCGGCGCCCTGCTCGGCACGTGCGGCTGCCCCGAGGCGGGACCGGCTGTGTGCGGCAGCGACGGGCGCACCTACCCCAGCCTGTGCGCGCTCCGCGCCGAGAACCGCGCCGCGCGCCTCCGGGGCGCGCTCCCGGCCGTGCCGGTGCAGAACGGGGGATGTGCCGACCCAGGTGAGCGCCAGGCCGGCGCGCTCCCGGCTCCCCGCGCATCGCCGTCTCGCGGCCTCGGCGCTGCTCCGTCTGCCGGAGGGCCTCTGCTCCTTGTTCCTGGTTTTCTTTCTAACTTAGGTGTCTCGTTAGCGGTTCTCATGTGGTTTCTCCCCGCGTTCCTCCCCACACCTGTTGTGCGCCGTCTTCCCTATTTATTTTTTTGCCCCCACCGGGATGACAGGTCTGGCTTCCTCAAGGCGCACCCTTACGGGACTGCAGGGCATACACAGGAGAGGGGCCCGGAGAGAGGAAGGGGAGGGAAAGTGGGGAGACGGGTCGCAGAGAGGACCCCGCTACGGTCAGCCCGCGAGGCTCCCACCGCCCCCACGAATAGAGCGTGTCTTCACAGGGCCCAGCAGCACAGGACGGCTCAGGAGCAAGTACAACTTCATCGCCGCGGTGGTGGAAAGGGTAGCGCCAGCCGTGGTTCACTTGCAGCTCTTCCAAAGGTAAAGCAGGTGGAGGAGGCCGTCCTCTACAGGCATCCTTAGTTTGTTTTTAAAACCACCGAGAGGAAATCTTGGTTCCAAGAGGTTGAATTACCTGTTCAGGGTCATTTAGCCCAAGAACAGAGTCATAGGGATTCTGACTTGCAAATTGGAGCTACTCCTCTGCCCTCAGGTGGCTGGGGTTTCCCTCTTGCTCTTCTCCCACAGACAAAACTGAAGGGGAGATGTAAGAGCTGGAAGGCATCTGGATGGTCAGCCCCCTTGTTTGCATGGAAGAAAATTCCATGTCCCAAAGCCAGCTAGTAGTGTGGTACCAAGCTAGAACCAGACTTGTTGGACTCTGCCTGGGTCCTTGAAAATGTGGCGCTAGGTCCACTTTTTCCCACAGCATGGTTAGGTTAACCCTTTTTAAGGCAGAGGGT
Source organism: Smutsia gigantea (assembly GCA_032199065.1). Classification (NCBI taxonomy): domain Eukaryota; kingdom Metazoa; phylum Chordata; class Mammalia; order Pholidota; family Manidae; genus Smutsia; species Smutsia gigantea. The sequence continues at coordinate 25,855 of JAVSCE010007756.1, forward strand.
CGGTGCTTTGACCAGCATCGAAGGAGGGAGGGTTCCTCCAAAAGAAAAGTTGGAATCGCCCCTCAGTCGTGTTCCCAAGAGATGGCCAGAGCACTGAGCGTGCAGAATGTAATTACACGTGGAGAGCAGGAAATAGACAGGGAGAAGTGAGATGTCTGAGCAAACTGGTGGAGATATGTTTGGTCAATGTGAGGTTCCTATGCTCCCAGACTGTGATGGATCCCGATTTCCCCACCTTCTGTTTATGTTGTTGTCTTGCTGAGACAGGTCACCTCTGAGCAGTGAGGCTATTCCCGCATCCAGTGGCTCTGGGTTCATAGTGTCTGAGGATGGGCTCATTGTCACCAGTGCCCACGTTCTCACCAACTGGCAGCGGATCCAAGTGGAGCTCCAGAGTGGGGTCCAGTATGAAGCCACTGTCAAGGACATTGACCATAAGTTGGATCTTGCACTGATTAAGATTGAGCCGAATGTGAGTTTGCAAGGGCCAAATCAGAGCCTGCATTTGGGGGTTTTCATCAGCAGGTGCTGGTGTTTTCTTCCCCACCCCACTCCACGCTACACCTCTTCTATCTGCTATGTGCTCTTTTCTAGTTACTGTTCTTCACTCCCTCTTCTGTTTCCCTCCATGCTTGTCAGTACATCCCTAAAGTTTCTAATAACTATCCAGCAGTCTTTTTTTTTTTCTCCTTTGCTTCCTTCAATAGATGCTGCTTCTGGGAAACTTACCTTCTCTGCTTGTCTTAGAATACCCGGAATGATTGCGATGGATTCAAAGCAGCTAAGGAATATTTTGCGGCCCTTGCTACACAAAGTGTGGTCTGCACGACTGCAGCATGGCCAGCATCCAAGAATTTTTTAGAAATGCAGAGTTTCAGACCCCAGCTAGGTCTATTGAATCAGAATCCTCATTTTAATAAGATGCCCAGGTGACTGGAGTGCACAGAAAAGTTTGAGAAGTGCTGCTCTGGGTGGGGCTTATTGAGTTTGTAGACTTTTGAGGCGGAATGGTGCAGAGTAAGCTGGTAATGCCAGTTTATGTTCATCGGTTTCACTTCACTAGTGGTTTACTTATGGAAACTTCAACAAAGCAATAATGGTAGATTTTAGAGGTGGTCCTGAACACCTTAGCAAGTGAGAACTGGGTGACAGTTGGAGAAGGAAGCATCAGGCTGTCATGGAACGAATGTGGGTGGGTGGGTGATTCTTGGATTCTAAGTGTCACGATGATAGGGACTGCGCTGGGCATGTGATGTACACAAACCCTCGGTTGATTCTATCCTTGACTTATTCTTCACCTTTTCTGTATGCCTCCCCCGCCCCTTGCTGTATGCAGACTGACCTTCCTGTGTTGCTGCTCGGAAGGTCGTCCGACCTGCGGGCTGGAGAGTTCGTGGTGGCCTTGGGCAGCCCGTTTTCTCTGCAGAACACAGTGACCGCGGGAATTGTCAGCACTACACAGCGAGGGGGCAAAGAGCTGGGGCTGATGGATTCAGACATGGACTATATCCAGACTGACACCATCATCAATGTAAGTCACTTGGGAGGCCATCCTCAACCCACAGAATACAGGCAGGACAATGAGAAGCGGGCTGTCTTTTCCCTTTGGCCTTTTGGGGCTGTCCAAGTTCAGTTAGATCCTCATGAGTGGCGGGGGTGGGGTGGGGGGGTGGACTGCCGCGGTGTTAGAGTTCAGCCTGTTTGATGTGATAATTGGCATCGTGGGGATGGTCCTGGGATCTGTCATAGAGGTCACCACTGCTTAGAAGGTGTCCTTGTGCTGTTCTTTACCTGCCCTGACTTCGGTCTTGGTGAAGACCTGCCTGACACGGGGAACGGGCTTACTGGAACAGGCTGCTTTGGGAAACTTCTTTGGGAACTGTGTATAAATGACAAGGAGACCAGTACTGATGGCTTTTTCAAATTCTGTCTCCAGCACGGGAATTCTGGGGGGCCTCTGGTGAACTTGGTAAGTGGCTACTTTCCTTGCTCCTTCATGTCTCTTCCTAACTTTCAAAGACATTACAAATTCTGTGATGCAGAATAGGAGTCAGACTGGTGTAGAGATTTGTCGTATGATTCTTTTTGGTTATGGTGTCTTAAGTAAACGGGTAGGAAAAATTTAAGACCTCCAGTGGACTTATTCAGCTCATCCAGCTGAGAGTGCCAGGGCTTACTTAACGCTTACTTCTAACTCTTCAACATGTTTTCTGCTTTCATTGGCTAGCTAATAAAAGTCCTGGGTACTAAACCCCAATTTATGCTAAATGTATGTAATTAAAATTATAATCTAGGTCATGTATATCCTAGCAGCACCGTGGCTGCTACAAATGAAGAAATGTCCCTTATCCAAAAATGCTAATTACATGTGGTCTATCCAGGTGTTTAGTCTTGACTTGCTTACAGATGGCAGAAGAACCACAACAAGAATCCATTGTTCTGTAATTTATTTAGTTCTTAAGTTTTATTCAGCACCTCTAGTGGAAATGCCAGGATTTCTAGTTGCTCAAATACATGTGAAAACATAAGAGATTGCAATTCTGTCTGACACACAGTGTGTGATCATGCTGAGTTCCTCCGAGCTAACTGTTTCTGGTTCTTTACATGGACACTTGCTTTTAGGAAGATGAATTGTGTGTGCCATTATTGAGTGCTTTTTATTCATACCATTGCATTATTTTTTTGTGTCCATTTTCTCCCAGGAGACAATGAGTTGGCTAGAGCAGGGATGAAATGCAGAATTTCAGGCCACACTCCAGACCCACTGAATTATAATCTGTATTTTAATACGATCAGAGGTCTCTTTTCTACCCTTTCCATTACCTAATAAAGGCCACCAGATTTTCGGATGATGAAGTGCATGAAGAGGAAAGTATTTCCCATTTCATAGCTTCAGCTTAGCAGAATTTTGTTCTCTGAGGTTGATTAGCTAATTGGAATAGTTTCACTGAAGTGTTGCTGAAAACCAGACAGCTTTTTGCCTTTTCCATGTTTACTTTTAGTTGCATTTAACAAACAAAAAGGCAAACACTCCTTTTCCTCTTATCTGTGTCAAAATACAAGCTGTGGTTCCCTTTGAAAATCCATGTACTTTGGCGAAGGAGAAAATGAGCTCAAGATTTAAGAAAAGATTTCCTCAGCAGGATTTGCACATGTGTGGGTCCCCGGTCCTATCCTACCACTGTGTTAGTCCCATGGGGTGACATCCGTTGCTCTACTGAGGTCGCCCTCCCTCTCGTCCCTGTGTTCTGACCCTAAGTGACTAGCTTCGTTCCTGCTACTTGTTCTGGTTTTGCACTGTTCTGTTTGCACAACTCAGTGACTGAATGATGGATGTCTCCTCCCTTGCCAGGACGGGGAGGTGATTGGCATAAATACACTGAAGGTGACGGCAGGAATCTCCTTTGCAATTCCCTCAGATCGAATTAGACAGTTCTTGGCAGAATTCCATGAGCGCCAGCTGAAAGGTAACGGGAATCAGGACTTTTTCAGCCCCTCTTGAGTTTTTCAGGAGCACTCAGTCTGCTGTGGAAATGGCTGTTGGAATTCTGTGGAAACTGAGGCACTGGTCCGCAGCTCCTTACATAGTGCCTTGGGTGGGAAAACCCAGTCATGAGTTACTCCCAGAATTATTTGGATTGAATTATGGTGGAAAGGGCACCCCGTGGGCTGGAGGCGGGGAGGTGGATGCCAGGTGGGTCTGCAGTAATGACAAAGGTCTTCTGAAGCGCTTTTTGTGGCTGCCGGCCTGGAAGGGCAGCTCTAACAGTAGGGATGTTCTGAGACTCAGGTGGTGTAAGCTCTGACAAAAGGAAAGAAGTTTTGTTGTTAGTAACATATTATAATTTTCCTCCCCAGGAAAGGCTCTTTCACAGAAGAAGTATCTGGGTTTGCGAATGCTGCCGCTCACTATGAAGTAAGCACGGGCTTGAGTTTGGGTTGCTTTTCAGAAGCCAAAGCTATAGCAGGACAGTCTCGACAGAGAAGCTGAAGCGTTCAGGCTGCAGCTGGCTACTCTTGTGGCTGTAGGCCCTCTTTGTCATGGGGCATCTGAGCATTCCCTCAGTCGTCAGTAGTTTCCTTCACCGTGGCTGTATTTTTATAAAGTCCAGTGGTTCTGGGCTTTGGCATGGAGAACCAGACCACCCCCAGGGAAAAATAGTTGTGACCAGCTCGACAGAATCCTCACTGGCCCCTCGAGCCTTGAAGAGAACAGACAATAACCTTCCGAGAGTTGGGCGCCTTGACAAAAATGGGCTTGGGATTCATTCACTTTGCTTCCTAACCTGATGGGAAACCTCTCCTCACTTTCCTCAGCCTTCTTCAGGAGATGAAAAGGCAGAATCCAGATTTCCCTGATGTGAATTCTGGGGTTTTTGTATATGAGGTGATTAAAGGAACAGCGGCCGAAAGGTAAGGGGAGCTCAGGCCTTTGTCCAGCCAGAATGTGTGTAGGACTGAGACTGGGGCTGTCCAGTACAGGGCCCTACCCGTGCATTTCAACAGAAAACCCAGAAGCAGAGTAAAATATTTTTCTACTAAAGGCATCTTTTTCTGCGCGTTTTGTTTTGGGATAACCACCTTTCACTTTAATGACTACGTGGTGTTACATGCTATATGGGATTACATCAGGTGTTTGTTTCTAGTGGATTTCAAAGACTTATATGAAACAGTGTAAAAGACCTATTCATAATTTAAAAAATATTACGTTAAAATAATAATACTAGGTATATTGAACTAAATGAGGTATATCATTAACATTAATTTAATCTGTCAAACAGATTTTTAAACATTTTTTTTAATTAAAAAAAAATGTAGCTACCAGAAAATTCAAAATGACCTATGTGGCTTGCCTTACAGGTCTATTGGAGAGCCCTGGTTTTGACTTGTGTACTTGTAATGGCCTTTTTTGAGGGGAAGGGGGTTGTTTTCTGTAGCTCAAGAACAAACGATATGAGTTAATAGCGTAAGTTCAAATTAATTGTGCTAGGACTTCCCAGATCTACCCTTTCAATACCTTACTTAAGAATCAGAGGAATCCAGAGGGTTAAAAGTCAAAGAACATATTTTAGGTGCTTTCACTTTTTCCTCTGAGCCCTGGATGACAGTATCAAAGGCCAGCACTAAAGAGAGAAACAAAGCAAGTAAAGCCAGGGCTAGAGCAGCATTGCGAGGGTGCAGCGGCCGATTTTGCTGCTGTCTTGAGACATTAACATCGACTACCGAGGGAAGAGGTGGCTTGGCCTACATTGATTCTTCTGGGTCTCTCTCATATGCTTAGCTTTGCAGTATCCGTCTCCCTCACTGTTGTTTTTCACAATGACCTGTTTAGATTATAGCAACTCTTTTAGTAGGGGGAAAGAAAGCAAAGGGTACCAACAGTTTAGGATAGCTACGTTAGGTCTTATGTTATTCAATTTGGCTTGTCACAGCCTTTTCTAGACTTTCCTGGTTCCTGCCCTTTCCTCCCTCCCTTACCACCGATTATTTTTAACTTCTGGTTGGAGGCCAAAGCTATCCTCTTTCGGCTCTCCAGGTCCTTGCTACGAGATGTGCTCTATACACCAGTACCATAGGCATCACCTGGAGGTTTCTAGAAATGCACAGTGACAGGCCCCACTGCTGAACCAGAATCTGCATTTAAACAAGATCTCCAGGTGACTCCTGTGCACAGTAAAATATGGGAATTACTACTTGCTGGAAGTCACTGATAAACTGGAAATCTATTCTTCCTGGGTTCCCATTCTTATCTAATAATAATAATTCCAGTAATAAAAGCTGGCACTTATTAACCACTTACTCTCTATCAGGCACCATTTTAAGTGTTTTACATTGTTGGAGCCCACAGTACTCTTATGGCATAGGAATTATTTTACAGAAGCAGCAGCTATGGCACAGAGAGGTTAGTTGAAATTTGCACAGTAAGTCGGCAGGGATGTGGAACCTAGCTAAACCCCTCCCGGGTCCTGTCAGTGGCTACTTTTCTTGATTCTGAGAGGCAGAGTGATTGAGTGGCCAGATGAGTGTTCAAGTCTGAACGACCCAGAGTCAAATCCTACTTTGGCCCCTTACAAGCTGTGACACCTGAGAATGGTCGCTTACTTGATGTGAGCCCCCATTCCTCCTACTGGGCGCACAAATACTTGGCAGTTTTCTCTCTCTCCACTCACAGACCCACAATGCGTTAGGTGCACTGTCCGCTTCCTTAGCTGTCCTTCTAAAGGATCCCACGCGTGTACCTCTGCCTTCAAACTTCCCTTCACATCCTCTTGCTTTAAATTTATCTTATGTATCTATTTTTTATAAACTCCACATATTTGGTAATCCTCCCACATTATCCTTCCCTGGGCTTCCCATTTCCCTTATGATGTCTTCTGGCTTCTGGAGTCATTTGTTGTCCCTCTTCCAGCCTGTTTTTTTTTCAGACAAATCATCAGCATGGCTGTATGTTTACTGCGCTGTTTCATTTTGGGAGGTGGTTTTGTTTCTAGAGTATGTGTAATTCTATGGGAAGCAAGTATGTTGGAGACTGAACATAATCACAACTTTGGGGGAAAGGAACCTAGAACCAGAGCCTTAAATATCTGGACTTGGAAGGATGACTGGTCTTTGGATTGCTGGGGGCAGAGCTGCAGCTCAGCATACCTCCACTTCCGTAGGCTGGGGGTGAACATGGAGGAGGTTAGTATGCTGGCAAAGTCAATAGATTGGATTGTAACTGGGGAAAAATATATTGCTTGGGCTTTTCATGTTGGCTGGTAGACCAGGAGTATGCTTGAAGTTTCTATAGGTCAGAGATTAGTAAAAACCGAATGCTATCAATTCCCTGTTCCAAGCCAAATCTAACATATGGGAGGAGTCAATTAGTTGCACATGATCCTGGTAGAATATTTTTATAAAAGAGGATTATTGTCCTCTAGGTGACTTCCCATAACTGAGAACAGCTTTCATATTTGGAAGGATTGAGGCCATTTCTGGTTCCCGGTTTGTATGTTTAATGCCAACAAAATAGTAGTTAAGAGACAGACATTAGAGTCTTTATGGGAATAAGTAAAACTTATAGTTTCATGGTTCTTCCCCACAGCTCTGGGCTGAGAGACCACGATGTCATTGTGAGTATAAATGGGCAACCTGTCACCACCACCAGGGACATTACTGAGGCCGTTAAGGACAATGATCTCCTTTCCATCACGGTTCGTCGGGCAAGCCAAACTTTGATTCTGATGGTCACACCTGAAATAATCAATTAAGTATCTTGCTTTAAAAAGAAATGACCTAACAAAACCAAAGCTGTTTACCTGGTTTGTACTGAGGATGTGCCAAAGACGGCAAGGGATTTTAGAATCTCTTTCTTATAAAGAAAAATGAATGCTTTATGACACACACACATATTCAGGGGCCATTAAGTTGGGGGTGCTATACTATTGCTAAGAAGCCTTGCTAAGGCAAGTGGAAAAAGAACATGGTGCCGGGAAGTCTGGGGAGTTGATAACATTTTATTTAAAGATAGGAAACAACTGAAAAACAGGCACATTTCTAATTTGACCTTGACAGAAGGACACTAGTTTTTAAAAACTTCTCTATAGCCACAAACGGGATATAAGACACACAAACACACATCTATCTGCAAACATTAAAAAACAGCCTGAATCCAGTGCAAAGGATATCCAATTTTTAATAATACACCTTTACTCAGTGTTTCAGGCTGGATCACACTTGGCCAGGGGCTGTGGGCAGAGAAGGGGCATCATTCAGAAGGCAGGATGAAAATGACAACTGCAGATTGTCACCGAAGAATATTAAAGATTCTCAAGTTCCCACTCTAGCCATGCAAATAACCTTCGTCTCCAGCGGCTTTTCTGGCTGTAAGAAGGGCTGCTTCTGTAAATCAGATTCTTCAGTAATACACAGACTTTTACCTTGTTACCCAAGCTCTTCCATGATTTGAGTCTGAAAGCTGCCAAATTTACTTTTCTGTAAAGACAGTAGCTTTTGCTGGGGTTTTTTGAATAGCCCTAAGAAGATTAAAAAAAAAAGTGAGATAAGGCAGGATTTGTGGCTTAAAGTAGTATCTTACTTCTGTTAAGATTTTTAGTTTGCTTTCCAGATTTCTCTTAGAAATGAGTTTTTTTTAAATAAGGCATCCCTTTAAATTCTATGCAAATTTGATGTGTATGTGCATTTTCCTTGGGAGAGGGCCCAGTTTCTTCACAGCCCACAGTAATTAAAAAAGATACTGCCTTAGAGTATAGAGATAGTAAATAAGAATCTACCAATTATTACTGTTATAAATAAGATTAAGGTCATTGTGTACAGAACTTTCAAGACAGAACAGAATAACCTATTTTAATTTATACACAATTGCCACCATTTAATAAGAGCAGTATTAATCAGGTATAATCAAGCTGAAAAGCTTACGCATGCTGAAAAAGCATGTCCAGGGTTATTTTAACTGTGATTGTTCATCTTGAAGTCAATTATGACACTAAACTTTGAGTAGTTCTACCTTGATTGTTTCTAGAATTTCTAAGTTATTGTGAAGAGCAGGCTCTTAGCCCAATTTGTCCACAAAATCCTCCTTTCACTTTATATTAACAGACTCTTTCAACTTAGATTACAAAGGATAAAAACTATGTTTTAAAGACCATTTATAATTTGGAACATTTCCTGCTAATTCCTAGTGACTTGGAAATGCAAAAGTGTGGCTGTGTCCCTCTCCCCAGGACTGACTGCTACAGCCTACAGTGGGAGCGGGTACCAGGCTTATTTTGACAGAATGTGTTCAGTTTCTCTTTCCCTCCATAAATCACATCTTGACTCTACCCAACACTCAATAATAATATCCTTTACGAGCCTGTTTTCCTTTTCAGGGCATAAGGGCTCCATATCTTGGCTCATTGTGAAGAACAGTTTTATAGTTACTTGTATGAAATCTTTTTTACCAGTCTGCAACATGGGCTCTCTAAACTGGTAAATACTAATTTTTAGATAGGAAAATTCTGCCATGCTTGACCCAGACATATCTGATATTGTTGGCTTTCAAAACATAATGGAAATGAAGAAATTATGGTACTATATAATATACTGCCTCTGGAGAATAATAATGATGAACTATTAGGATTTGTTAATAAGGTGGTGAGTTTCAAACACCTTCATTCGAGCAAAACAAACATAATCTTGAGTTTCACTCTACCTACTGAAAATATCCAAACAGCATTCCAGGTTGGCAAAATTTATTCTGCAATTTAAATCCATAAAGTCAGGATGTCAGTGTTAAAATCCCTAGCCATTTCTACTTCTGCTGAAGGTTTTCCTTGCTTCAGCTTCATATCTTTTCTGCATGAAGATTCAGGCAACAAGGCTACAAATACTCACTTTGCCCGTCTTGGGTCCACATACTCCAAAGGACAGAAGGTACACCAATGTACAGAAATAAAAGAGCATGGAAAGCTTTCTGCAGCTTATAAGTTAGTCAATGTCCTTTATATACATGAGGAAAGGTACAAACCTGGTTCTCAAACACTGTTTGCCATTGCTTGTCTGCAAGGTAAAATTCAGGTTGGAAACCCAAAGTCCAAAGAAAGTTTCTTAATCAAACCCATTCCCTCCAAAGAGGGAAAGCGATGGTGATGTCTGGTATCAAGGAAAAGTTCTGAGCATGTAGAGGTGAATTCAGAAGATGTGCGTCTCTGGGCCAAAAAGCAGCTCTTTTTAATAAACGGTGCACCAATTGCTGCCATCACTCGGCATCAGCCCTCCAGTAATAAGCAAAATAAGGTCAACAAACCACCAAATCCCAAGTCCACCAAGTGTCAACAGCTTCCCTACTGCTGTGCCAGTGTGTCCCAGACAGAAACGATCCACTCCAAAGCACCCCAGGAAGAAAGAGTAGAGCAAAGTGGTTATGAAGTAGTGTCCGGTATACCTAGACAAAAGGAATTGAAAGGAAGAGGTTTACCACACCTCATGATTAATGAACTGAACGTATGTGACAAGGTGGTGGTGCAGCAGCCTTCTGTGGCCTCCTACTCCCCCAACCCCACCAAAACATATCTCTAGGTGGTCCAGGGTCTCAGAAGAGCACTATCTGAAACATGGAGGCCCCATCGGAACAAATACGGAGTTGGACTGGAAAAGGAACTACCAAGCCAACTGCACAATAGGCCACCTGGTGGGAGGGGAGGCTGGGCCTCCCGCCTTCCCCACAACAAGCTCCCTTCCTGAGGCTGCAGCTCTGAATGTAGTTCTCCAAGGGATAAATGAACACTTATTTCCGTATCCCTTCCTACTGTTGCCTGGCAACTAAAAATGGGGCCTCTTCATGAGGCTTCCCATACTGTGAGGACACTCATTTCCAGTTGCTCTAATATCACTGAACAGAGGCTCTCCATTAGCAAAAGGTAGAAAGAAGTTCTGTGCTTTCAAGCAGACTTTACAGAAATAATCCTAATTCTTTAAAATAAACTGATTTTCATGGAGAGAGGCCCACAGTTTTCATAAAACCTTTATCCCTAAAATAATAAGGCTATTTTCAAGGATCTGTGCCCTCCTTTTGTAGATGAAGGGTTAGAGACTCTGGGCCCAAAGCCACTTGGCTAGTTGGTGAGAGACATTTAGAACATACAGCCTTGGGTCTCAAGTCCAGTGTCCTTTCTGTTAGAACCACACTGTCCCATCCATGGATTATACACAGTAGTAATCATGTTGCTCTTTTTTAACACTTCAGGGAAAAGAAAAAGTCACATCAAGAGATGACAAGGGAAATAGTTCTGCCTCCACCCAAGTACCACCTCTCCATTCCAAGTCACACTTACTTAATACAAGGTTTATTCTCTCGTAGAAAGGTCCTGGGACTGGCACACTCAATTCCATCCAGGGCCCGGCACTGGACTGAAGTGTGTTCCACATCACTGTAGGCCTGACCCCCAAACTGTAGCATAACAACCAAAACAAAACAAAGCACAAAACCAAACTCAATAAGCAGGTGCAGGCAGGCACACCGCAGGGGGACGGCAGGTTTGGTTCCAGACCACCACAATAAAGTATCACAATAAAGCAAGCCAAATGAATTTTCTGGTTTCCCAATGCACATAAAAGTTACGTTTACACTATACTGTAGTGTATTAAGTGCGCAATAGCATTATGTCTACGACAGCAATGTACATACCTTAATTAAAAAATTCTTTACTGCGAAAAAAATGTTAACATCATCTGAGCTTTCAGTGAGTTATGATCCCTGATCATGGATCACCAGAGCAAATATAATAATAATGAAAAAGCTGGAGAGATTGTGAGAATTACCAAAAGGTGACAGAGACACAAAGTGAGCAGATGCTGTTGGAGAAATAGCGCCAGTACTGGCTCCACACAGGGCTGCTACAAACCTTTAGTTTGTAAAAAACAGTATCTGCAAAGCACAATAAAGCCAAGTGCAATAAAACAAAGTATTTCTGCAACACAAAATGCACCTTCATATTCATTAATAAAAGTTGACCAAGGACGATGATTCTAACAAAGTTGGGGTAAAGTTGTGTTCAAGAGAAAGGAATTTAGTGACATCAAGTGATTTTAAATTAGTCCATCTTAAATGTACATTGTTTAAGTAAACTGTTTTTACCTTCTTTATGACTGGCTTCTTTAATACTCTACTAAAAAAATCTGTAACCAGTTTCATTAAATGCCATTTAGGATAGATGGACAGAATGCCTTAATTATCCATACTTAAAAGAAAAAGAGCACATTGCTGAACATTTGGGAATGGGCATTTGAAAAGTCAATGTGTATTAGAGGTTTGTTTTATATATGTTATAAATGTGCATAGTTAGGAAGAACTCTCTGACTCAGGACTTTATTTAGGTCATGAATGTGTGTTTATCACATCAATAGTACATTTAGAGGATAAGTTTAAATTCCAGCAAACAAACTCAGAACAGGACATCTTACTCTTTGCATAACTGAATTCAGCAGAGAAAGCACAGCTGTACATTCTTTACTAGCACCTCATTAAGTACTTCACAACTATTTTCTTTGGAGCATTCCTCAAAGGGAATAGAGTGGGAAATAAGGATGCTTACTCCTGTGCCTCCCCCAGGACTCAGATGCCTGAGTACTGCCAGTCCTCTAGGACTTGTGGGGGAAGTAACCATTTCAGTGCCTTGATATGATCAACCCAGTTTTTAATTAACTAGATTGGGCAAAAGTAAGCGATCTCTATACAAGGCTAACTCAAACCTTCATCAATAATTATCAATAGAACAAAATCACTATATTGAAAATATTTTTTACACCTAATGGCAGTTAAGAGTTGCCTTTTTGGTCTTACTACTTTCAGGTTTGTTCCTCTGTCTTATGTAGTACATAGAATGTTTTCCTTTAATTCTCTTACACCTGATTGAGTCTGGACTTATATTACACAGCATGAAATACCATAATGGTGAGTCCATGGTGGGGAGGAGGCACATGAACTTCAATGGTTTTTGGTAGACTGACTAGGAAGGGTGCACCCAGCTTTAGGGATTTTATTAATTACTAATATATTATTAATTCTTTCCATTTCAAGAGACCACTGTTACTAAAAGCTTCTCCTTGAACACTCTAACCTCCTACAAAGACTATACTGTAGACCCTATCTGTTTCCTAAAGACATGGTGGAACTGCTTGCCTGGTGAAAGAAAGGTCATTGGCAAGAGGAGCTTTGCCCCAAATGCATGTGTAACAAAGATGCAGTTCAATCTGTCACCAGTTATAGAGAGTGCATAAACCTTTCTTTTATTCTCTTAGGAATATGCATGCTTGAATGACAATCTGAGATGACACTTTAGCTTCAAATCTGCCAATCTCAATGGCTGAAAGAACAACAGGGAGGTTGGTCTTTGCATCCAGGTAGTTGTAGTACAGAGGGCTTCTTCCTGAGGACACTAAATATCTCGCTCAGTCCACTGACCCTGGCCAGGACGAAAATTTCCAGTAAATTGTTCTAATGAAGTCTGCCAAAAGGTAACTTCACATCCCTTATACTTTTCAGAAACAGCAGTTAGCCAGTATACTATTTCTCTATGAAGGAGTTCGCATATGAAACAAAAACTCACCTTCAGACAACCATAACCAAGTTCCTGGGATGCTGTTGCATTTCCAACATGATCCACTGGGTCTTCACAGTCTATAAATTCATCAGGTCTGTAAGTCACCAGTAAGATTATGATTATATATATATATATATATGTATCTTTTTATGCAAATGGCTGTTCACATGTATATAATCAAAACAGGCAAGAGCCATTTCTTCAAGTTTTCGAGGGTTTAATTCCATTCTGACTCTTCCCCGAGACAAGAGATGATGTCAATTGGAATGAAGCACAGCAGATCAAATCGCCATCCAAATGACCCTTTTATTGGGGAAGGGGTGTGTTTCTGGTCCTATTTCTACATGGACTCTACTTGTGTCATGGCTTCGTCTTTTCCCTAGGCAAACACAGCCACAAGGCTATGGGGGGGGGGGGGGTAAATGAAGCCAAAGGATTCCTAGTTTGCTATGCATTTCCTAAAACGCCTTATCTGATTTGACCAAAGGCATACTATAAAATGACCTGGTTCTGCATCGGTAAGGATATTGCTTTTTACAGAAGTGCCTTGTAGGCAGGGAAAGTAATTTGTGCCTCACTAGGTACCAGCGCCTCGGATGGATTAGGAGGCACAACCTCATACCCTTCTTCCGGAGGCTTATATGATATCACTGTTCCCTAGTTCTCCCCTTTCGGGGTCCCAAAGGATCTGCCACAGACACACAAGGCTTTCCCCGCATGGGTGAGAGGAGTGAGACACCTGTCGTGGTATTTTCCTCCCGCGTGTTGACTATCGGGCCCTTAGGTGGGGAGGGCGTGAAAAAAAAACAGCTCTCCCTCCCCCTTCCGTATATCCCTGGCCCTTCTCCACTTCCACCCGCCTCGACCACTGGACAGCTTACAGGTAAGAGCAAAGGATGACTGGAGAGTGGGGGTCGCCATATTCCCAGCTCGGAGCGCCCGCTGAGCCGTGCGGATGGGCGGCGCCAGCGGATGTGAGCTCGGGTTCGGCCGTAGCGTTGTGCGAGTGGCTCCGAGAGACACAGTGCAGGAGCAGTAGGTTCCCTAACAGCAGAGCCGCCTGGCCGCACAGGAGTAAGTAACTCACCGGGCAACCACCCAGTACCATCCTCCCGGGCCCAGGGCCGACTCCGGCCTTAATCACAAACCCTGGCAGGGAACCGCAGCCCGGAGCTGCTGGGTAAGTCCTCTCCATGTATCCCGGTCCCTCCCCTCCAAACGGCCAGTGGACGCGTAGCTCGACGCTCCGCCCAACCCGCTCCAACCAATCATAAAAGTCTGCGTAAAGGGGCGGGAGCTGCGCCTCGCTCCTGCCTCTCAGTTCCTCTTCTGGGTCTCACATTCTGCTCCTCCGACTGCGAGCGCTTCCTCCAGTCAGTTCCGGCTACCCCCAAAGTGGGCGGGCCTGGGAGCCTAGAGGGCGGGGCCAGCGGTGAATGGGCGGGGCGGGTTGTGCTGTTCCCGCGGCTCGGCAGAAATCCCAGTCTCCCGCCGGCGACTGGTTTTCCCTACGTCAGCGCAGCGAGCGCGATATCGGGAGCGAGCTCGGACAGCCGAGTTGCGTCAGTGCCGAGCGCGTGTTCGCCCCGGGCGCGCGCGCCCCCTCCTGCTCTGGGGCCCGGCAGGGGTGGGAAGTGATGGAGCGGGCGGAGGCAGAGGCGACCGCGTCCTGAGAGGAACCTGCGGAATCTGCCGAGATGGGATCGGGCGCGGGCTCGCCCTTAGGGGCCCTCCGCTTCCAGTGGCTGCTGTTGTTTGGCTTGGTGGGCTCGGTCCTCGGCGGGGCTCGGCCAGGTGGGTGTCCGCTCCCCAGGGACCTTGGGGATTCGTTTGCTACGGCTGGGATGCTCAGAGGTCCCGGGTGGCGCCTGGGAGCAGAGGGGCTTGGCCTGGGGACCCTACTTGGCGTCGGGAGGCGGAGCCGCTCCGGCCGTGTGTGGACCGTGCTCAGACCCGGGGCTGGGGTTTGGCGCCCCGAACCCTGCTGGGCAGGGTGCTCCTGTCTGGTTCCTCTTCCTTCGTCTCCTGCTCCGCGGAGCCTCGTGCGGGGCGCCCCACCCCAATCTCGCGCCAAGCTGGGTCCCCCAGGCTCTGGTGACTCCTCTGGGTGGGACCCTGACCTCGGGATGTCGGCTGGGTGCGCGCCGAGGGTGTGTTGCTGTTCAGCTGCTTTGAGAAATGGAGCTTGGTCTCCCTTGTAGAGTTAAATATCACTGGGAAACACACCAGGAGGTGGAACTTTTGCTCCAGGTTATCATAATTTGAAATTTTGACGTTCATTTTAATAGCGGAGTCACTCGTAGGTCCACCGACCCAAGTTTAGTGATGCAGCGAAGGAGGGGGGTTTGCTCATTTTTCTTGGGCCATTTTGTTGTTGTTAGTAAGAATACGTCTTTTTGGAAACGAAGTGCTACGTGTCTGCATTTTTTTGCTGGGTTTGTGATGCCTGAAGTCTGGACAAATAATCCTTTCGCTGCTTAACCCAGAGGATTATCATACGAATTAAACCATTTACATGGAGTCACTTTTTAATTGTGAAACTTACCTTGAATATGTAAGGTGTTTATGTAGAAGATGCCCAAACATAGTGGAAACCAATTGCCGACAATCTAGCGTCTTTCCGGAACCAATTTCTTTATTTATTTTGGCCTGTGTTAAATTATTGTTTGCATGGCTGTATTTTCTTTATCAGCCACAAAGTATGATGGAGACTGGAGGTTTTACTAAATCACAGTCCTGAGAGTTGTTCTAAGGTGATGATGGAAGATTTCAGTGAGGGACTGCTGACCTTCAGGAAACTACAGTTTTTTCTTATCTTTGGCTTATTCTTCTTCAAATAAGGTAATTTGCCCCATTATGGGAATTTGGAAGCTCTAAACACTGAAACCTTGTTGAATGGGAAGCTGTTTCCGGGGCAGCTGTGTCTGGGGAGGTCTCTCTCTACTCAGGAGGTGAAACCTCAACCTGGATAGGGAACAGTTCTTGACTCTGATGGAGAAAATTCTCAAGAGGTCGGAGGAGCATAGATAAGGAAGGAATTCATTGAAGTGAGAGTGGTAGTGAATGGCTACAGCCAAGCAGGCAGACAGCTGACAGCAAGGAAGAACAGAGGGAGGAAAGGGAAGCTCACTGAACTGCTCAGCTTAGGACAAATCTCTTGCCAACTACTGAAGCCAGGGTCCCCTGGCATCCGATGTCTGCCTCAATCTGCACAGTGTGGGAACTAAGCCCCTACCACCGCAAGATTTGGGGGAGCCACAGGGCACTGGATTGAGATTATGTTCTGAGAACTTCCCAAAGACAAAGAAAGGAGATTTTCGGGCAGGCTACTAAAGACCACGGTCTTACAGCTGCAGTCCCTTCTGGGTCACCCAGGCAATGGGAACTTGCAAGCCCAAATCAGAAATTTTAGTAGCCCTTCCCTACTTTTCTGAAGTAGAAAAGAGAGAATGTGAAGACTTGTGCTTAAGTCTAGAAAACAGAATGAAACAGTGAAGTAACAAGATGCTTACCAGGGGAAAAGGTCTCTTATTAACTTCCCAAGAATTTTATAAGAGTGCAGAGGCAGAACACATCTAAGTTGAGCAGCAAGAAGTCTTTAAGGCAAAGTACTCACCTGAAGAAAGGAGAGTATGGGAAACCTCAGAGAGAAGGGGCACTTAAAGGCTTAGGATTCTGTTAAGGCTTTCAGGAATGGGGCAAAAGGCCAGGGGGAGCAGAGGCTTGACTTGTGGCCTCATGATGTCTGTCTCCAGTGAGAGACGTTATGTCATTATCCACAGTCAGTCCTCTAGATATTCTGTAAGATAAACTTAATGCAAGGAATGTATTGATCCTGTTCTTCTCCAAGATAGTGGTTACTCTCAAGCGGTGGGAACATACCACTTAGGACTGCTTGTCCTGCCTTAAGAAAGGTTGTTGGCTAATTACCATAAAATATGTTAGGAATCTTACCTCTTAACTCCCTGGTTTTTAAAATGGACTCTTAGCCTTAAGATGGAGTCCCTCCTATTCTTACTATACTATTTCTATCTTGGCATTTTTTCATCATAGGCAGGAAAACATAATCATGGTGCTTGTCCCATGTCCCTGCTCTATCTCAAAACTACCGGGTCTTTTCTGGTTAAGACTGTTTTTGCTATAGTATTCTAGATGGTTAAC
Source organism: Smutsia gigantea (assembly GCA_032199065.1). NCBI lineage: Eukaryota > Metazoa > Chordata > Mammalia > Pholidota > Manidae > Smutsia > Smutsia gigantea. The sequence continues at coordinate 43,098 of JAVSCE010007756.1, forward strand.
ATTTACCAATATTTAAGGTGAAGTAGATTATACAACTGGTGATATATAATGCATGTATACATGTATATGAATATATCTATAAGGCATGTGTAATAGATTATACATCCATAATTCTGTTTGCAAATAGAAATAAGACTATTTTTAATGTTACTGTATGTATTATACCTGCCTATAGATGAATGGAAAATCCTATGGTTTTCAGCTGCAGCTTTAACAGTTTATGGCCAGTCCCTCACTTAAGCTAATGTAGTCAACATTTATTGAATGCTTATAAGCACCATGCTTAATGCTTATGGAAGGACAAAGGGTGACCAAATGTGCTAAGTCTATACGAGGAATTTTTGGGAAAGCTTTTATAGAGTAAGTGATATTTGAGTTGATCTATCTTAAGGAATGTTCCAGTAAAGGGTTAGGAGTACATTCTAAGGAGAAAAAAGTTTTCCAATAGTAGGGAGTGTGAAAGGGCTTCAGGCAGTCTACTTGAAAGGCAGACAAGGAAGAAATGAAAGTAGATTGGTACCAGTTGGGAAGAGCCTTTGTCCTGCTAAGGGGTTTGAACTTTACCTTGTAGAACGTTCTTTGAACAAGGTTTTTGAGTAGGTGTGACAAACCTAGGTATGCGATTAGGTTAACGGGAAAACAATGGGGTCAACACAGAAGGGAGAGACTGGAGGCTGGGAGGGACCAGTTAAGAGGCTTTTGTAATAGTGTGTAGTGAGTCAACTCGTTTCCCCAGGGGAAGGTTCTTCCAAAATCAGCCGACTAAATTTTTGCAATACAGGATGTAAAACGTACTCTGAGAAACATTTTCTTCCAATGAAGGAGGGATTTGAGGACTCAGTAAGTACCACCCACACATTAGCTACACTAAGAGTCAAGTAGGATTTGGTAGGATTTTTACTACCATTTATAACACTGTGTCTATGAGGAAGTGCAGTATACATTCCAGACAGCTGACACAGTAAACTTAAAAAAAAAAAAGGGACTGACAAAGGTAACTTTGTATCATTCTGAAAAATAAATTGGAAATAGGGTTTGATTTTCTCTTTTAAAGTAGTAATTAAGATGCACAGACCTAGAATTTTTTCTTTAAGCCTGGCATTCTAAAGGAAGTGAGTTTTAAATCTTACTCATGGTGAATCATTAAAAAATGAACTATGCAGTAGGAACTTAGGGCTATACTAATTTTGTTTTAAGGTGCCAGCAAATTTTTTGAAGTTGATCTCTTTGTGTTTGTGCCACAGAGGAGAATGTAGTCTTTTAATTGGAAAGATAGTTTGGTTTTCAGAGTTTTAAGTACAACATGAAACATTTATAATTAAAATATGTTCAGAACACGTTGCTGGGTTCCAAGCCAGTTCTCAAAAAATATTTTATCCTGTGTTTTTTTTTTTTTTTTTGCTAAAAATCCTATTTTATAGACTTGTTTATTATAGACTTCCCCACAAAGATGCAATCTCTGAGTAACCCGGAGCTTTTTCTTGGAGTATCCACAAACTCAAATAGGTAACACTGATAGCCTCATGATCTCTTTTTTTCCCTTTGTTGCCTCGTATAGCTGAGTCTTGGAGAGATGTCCTCTTTTGAGTCAGTGCTATAGGGCTGCCTCATAAGTAAATCTAGCAATCTTGGTTATCTCAGTAATCAACCCCCCACTACACTGAATGGGTCCAGCATAGATCCAACTAAAGTTAAATTGCACTTTGAATTGCATAATCTCGTTTCTATGTTGAGAGATTGTTGTAGTTTATTTTTCATTTTTGTGACATTATGCTTTCAGACAAAGCATTTTTTTCCCCATAGTGATCATGTGTGGGTGCTGCTTAAGAATGAGTTAGGGAACCTGAGAAATTCACTGAATTTGACCAGTTTTTAAACATGTGGTTGTTTTTGTAGTTGCTTATATTTCTCTTAGCATAAAAATTGGAGTGATTCAGCTTACAATAAGTACAAATGATGCCCTGCTGAACATCTGTCATAACTAGAAGTCAAAACCCATTCCAGTACATGGAAATGAAATGCCTTTTTTCCTTGGACACATTTGTCTTTTAATGAGAGTTTTTCATGGTTTAACTCATTTTGGGAGGCTCCCTCCCACTCCCCTTTAGTACTTAGAGCCCTCATGCAAGTATGACCCGGTCCACATGAGTGTAATCAGCCCATTAGAACTTGGCTGTGAACAGGCTTGATCGAGTCTGCTGAGAGAAGTGGCTAAGCAGGCTGTGGCACGGCAGTGCAGGGACGTAGAGCACTGCCGTGACTGACAAGTGTGTGGGTCATATGCATTTGTGGAAAATTGACACGAACGATGTTAATCATGAGAAATAAAGCTTACTTCAGGTTGTGCATGATAATCACAATTATGAGATCCATGTATATATATAACAGTAAAGATAAAGATAAGGAGGTAAGAGTAAGCACTTTTATTGATCGCCTACTGTACCAACTCAGGCACATGTGATAAATAAGATACCATCTTTTGTCTCAAGAAACTTAATTTCCTTGCTAGAGAAACTTAAATTCTCTAAGGCATTAACATTATAAGTCGGTGGTATTATTCTCAAAGGGGCACTTAAGAACAAACAGAAAAGCCTTGCTTCTTTTTAAATGTAAAAAAAATTATAACAAAAAATGTAGTGATGTAGGACAGAGCAGTGGAAATTATGTTTGAAGATAGTTATTAATATGTGATATATGTCTACTTGGGATTGACTTTGTGAATGGAATGGAAATACGTGGCCCAAAATAACAGTGCTTTATGGATCTAATTACAACAGTTTCCCTTCAAGAAAGAATTTGGCCAACAGAATTATCCTATTCATCCTGTATGTGGAACCCAGGTTTATTTTCTACAGTGAAAGTACCTAAAGGTGGCTATTTGTTTACATAATAGGCAGGAAGGAAAGAAGAAAAAGCTCATGGCTGAGAATTCACATTTGTTTGCTTTGCCATTAGTAGAATTCTTTTAATTTATTTCCTTCTACTATAGTTATTATTATGAAACGGACTTTACTTCCTCCAACCACAGTACATAAAAAGATGGGAGGTGTAAGAGGAAGAAAAAAGTGCAACTAGCACCTTTCCTTTCTTTTACTGAGTTTAAGACAGTTTAAGTTTCATGTTTCAGCTCGTATTTTTATTCCCAGGCCATGTTTTCAGTAACGTGATTTTTGACAGTTACTTACTCTGTCAAATTCTAATGTAACAGGTTGTACTCTCTGTAGAGTTGATTGTATTAAGATTTTTCTTTTCATTGTGAACTATATCTTTATACCAGTGGTTTTCAACTGGGGGCGATTTTGCCCCAGAAGGCATCTGGGTGCTATTTTTAGTTGTCACACTGGTGGTTTTTCTGGCAGCTAAGGGATAGAAGCCAGGGATGCTACAAACATCTACACTGCACAGGACAGCTCCCACAGCAGAGAATTTTCTGTCCCCAAAGATCCATAATGCTGAGGTCAAAGCTTTATACAAATAATGCTAATGTACTTCCTTTATAGTAACATGGGAAACATTATTTTTGTTCCCATGAGAGTGTGCTACTATTTGGAATTAAAAAAAAGGGGGGAGGGAATTTGGGAAAAAAAAATCTATGCAAGATATGAACAGAAAAAAACAAGATAAGAAAGAAATTCTGAAAAATATAGGAAGAATTTTCGTGCAACTGTATTATCTATTTTTTTTGAATAACATAACCAAATATGTACACATTACAATGTTTTAGAACTCCTTTTGACACTCAGAATGTGGATCCTTGGATTTTAAAACCAAAAAGTCAGTGTCAGAATGACAGCTCTTGCACACAGGAGTTATTTTTGGGTGCCGTAATTCTGAAAGTATTAAAAAGAAATGGTTAACTGTGGCTTTAAAAAAAAAGCAAGAATTGTGCTTCAAAGTGGGAAGGAGGGAAAGAATGTTGTATCTTATATTCCCATATTAATTTTTATTCTTTGCTAACAATCTGGGTAAAAGATCCCTAGTTTCAGTCCTGGCCTGAAACCAGCTGTGTGATACTATGAAGTCACTTAACCTGCTTCAAAACAAAAGCTCTTTAAATATTTGCCTGCCCATTTGCAGCTCACTTTTCTGAGGTATTTACTTTTCTCTGTGGTGTTTGCTTCTGAGTTGGAATGAAAATTTAGTTTAGTTGCAGGTTGTTTAGCTTCTAGCGAAACAGTTGCCTGAGTTTATTAGCATATATATCCTTCCCTGTAATCATTTACTTATTATTTTGAGTTAAAATGATTATAGGAATGATTTACTTATTAACTTTTTATTTTGAAATAATTAAGTCACAAGGAGTTGGAAAAGTAGAGGATGATTGACTTTTTGTCACACAGAGCTTCTGATCTATTACCTACTGAACGTGTTTTATTCTTGCCACCACTTCTAAGAGTGACTGTCCTAGTAGTTGAACAGATCCCATTATCCAAAATGGAATTATTAAGGATAATGTTTAAACTTGTGTTTTTAGGAATTTGGGGAAACTGAAGGGCATTGGAAAGTTATTCTGGGTGAGGAAATTGTCCTCATTTCATTTAGAATTAATAAGATTTAATTAGATATTAAAGATTTAGATATAGAAAATTAAGAATTGAGGATAATTTAGAATTTAGAATTAAGGTATTTCTCATTAGTGCTTTGAAACTTGCATCTGTTAAGGCCATGGATTCCTTTTGACATGGTTCCCAATTGAAACTCCCAGCTGAAAACTCCAAATATCTGAATGATTTATCATAGTATGTCATAAATATGTCTTGGATCAGCGCATCCCATTGTCGCGTTTGTATGGGAATCCATTTCTGGTGTGTTTATGTAATGGCTTGAAGCCACCGTTAGGCAGTAGAAGATGCCATATTGTGAGATGTAAGGGGTTGATGGATAGGGTTTGGAAACTGTTAGTATGACATGTATCCAGGACGTGGATGTGGTACGATTTATGTTTTCCTGTTTACATTGTATCTTTTGGAATCCTAAACTAGACAAGGTTAAAGACATTTTATATGCAATGTTATCTTGAGGAAAGTTAGCTGTAAATACTTCATTTTAAACTGTATTTGAGAAATCTGAGGATCACACAACAATTAACAAATGAATGAATGTATAGATTGGATTCAAAGGAAGAGAGTGTCAAGTAGGGAGACCAAGTAAGACTAGTTGATAAAGCTGACAGGGAGGAGCTGTTGAGAAATGCTAGCTATTCAGTACTTTAAATCATTTGTGCGTTCTTATCAAAGAAACACTCTCCTTTTCCCCACTTTTAATTTCAAAAGTAATATAGGGGTTACAAAGTGCATACTCTGTAAAAACAAATTCAAACAATACAGACATATAGGAGTGTAGGAAATAAAGTCCAAATTCTTATGTCATTATCATCTGGTTCTATTCCATCATGGCCACTATTTTAAGCAAGTTTGGTACATTAACTTGTGATTTTTACATGTTTATTAATGACACACTTTATTGTCTCATATTTATGCTATGTGATAGCACTGTAATATTTCATAGAAGCTATGATACAGAGTTGTGAAACTAACTGAAAAGTAAGTCTCTCTCCTGATCTCACTCCCTGTAGATAACTACTTAAAAAATAATTATTTTATTACAAAAAATTTTAAACATACAACTAATGAATTCTTGTGTACCCATTACCCAGTTTTAATATAATTTCATGTTTCTCCTCCCTCAAATACACATAGGATTATTTTGATGCAAGTGCTAGATATCATATCATTTTTTAAAAAATATAATTTATTTTATTATCATTAATTTACAATTACATGTGCAATACTACGATTATTAAACTACCCCTTCATCAGGTCCCCCCCACCAACCCCATTACAGTCACTGTCCATCAGCATAGTGAGATGCTATAGAATCACTACTTGTCTTCTCTGAGTTGTACTGCCCTCCCCGTGCCCCCCCAACATTACATCTGCTAATCGTAATGCCCCTTTTTCCCTCTTATCCCTCCCTTCCCGCCCATTTTCCCCAGTCCCTTTCCCTTTGGTAACTATTAGTCCGTTCTTGGGTTCTGTGAGTCTGCTGCTGTTTTGTTCCTTCAGTTTTTTTCTTTGTTCTTATACTCCACATATGAGTGAAATCATTTGATACTTGTCTTTTTCGGCTTGGCTTATTTCACTGAGCATAATACCCTCTAGCTCCATCCATGTTGTTGCAAATGGTAGGATTTGTTTTCTTCTTAGGGCTGAATAATATTCCATTGTGTATATGTACCACCTCTTCTTTATCCATTCATCTACTGATGGACACTTAGGTTGCTTCCATTTCTTGGCTATTGTAAATAGTGCTGCAATAAACATAGGGGTGCATCTGTCCTTTTCAAATTGGGCTGCTGCATTCTTAGGGTAAATTCCTAGGAGTGGAATTCCTGGGTCAAATGGTATTTCTATTTTGAGTTTTTTGAGGAACCTCCATACTGCTTTCCACAATGGTTGAACTAATTTGCAGTCCCACCAGCAGTGTAGGAGGGTTCCCTTTTCTCCACATCCTCGCCAACATTTGTTGTTGTTTGTGTTTTGGATGTTGGCCATCCTCACTGGTGTGAGGTGATATCTCATTGTGGTTTTAATCTGCATTTCTCTGATGATTAGTGATGTGGAACGCCTGTTGGCCATCTGAATTTCTTCTTTGGAGAAGTGTCTATTCATGTCCTCTGCCCATTTCTTAATTGGATTATTTGCTTTCTGTTTGTTAAGGCATGAGTTCTTTATATATTTTGGATGTCAACCCTTTATCAGATACGTTTTTTATGAATATATTCTCCCATACTGTAGGGTGTCTTTTTGTTCTACTGATGGTGTCCTTTGCTGTACAGAAGCTTTTCAGCTTGATATAGTCCCACTTGTTCATTTTTGCTTTTGTTTCCCTTGCCCGGGGAGATATGTTCATGAAGAAGTTGCTCATGTTTATGTCCAAGAGATTTTTGCCTATGTTTTTTTCTAAGAGTTTTATGGTTTCATGACTTACATTCAGGTCTTTGATCCACCTTGAGTTTACCTTTGTGTATGGGGCTAGACAGTAGTCCAGTTTCATTCTCTTACATGTAGCTGTCCAGTTTTTCCAACACCAGCTGCTGAAGAGGCTGTCATCTCCCCATTGTATATCCAAGGCACTTTTATCAAATATTAATTGACTGTATATGTTTGGGTTAATGTTTTGATTTTCTATTCTGTTCCACTGGTCTGTGGGTCTGTTTTTGTGCCAATACCAAATTGTCTTGATTACTGTGGCTTTGTAGTAGAGCTTGAAGTCAGGGAGTGTAATTCCCCCTGTTTTATTCCTCCTTCTCAGGATTGATTTGGCTATTCGGGATCTTTTGTGGTTCCATATGAATTTTAGGATTATTTGTTCCAGTTCATTGAAGAAAGCTGTTGGTAGTTTGATAGGGATTGCATTGAATCTGTAGATTGCTTTAGGTAGTATAGCCATTTTGACAATATTTATTCTTCCTAGCCAAGAGCATGGGATGCATTTCCATTTGTTAGTGTCCTCTTTAATTTCTCTTAGGAGTGTCTTGTAGTTTTCAGAGTACAGGTCTTTCACTTCCTTCGTTAGGTTTATTCCTAGGTATTTATTCTTTTTGATGCAATTGTGAATGGAATTGTTTTTCTGATTTCTCTTTCTGTTAGTTCATCATTAGTGTATAGGAAAGCAACAGATTTCTGTGTGTTAATTTTGTATCCTGCAACTTTGCTGAATTCAGATATTAGTTCTAGTAGTTTTGGAGTGGAGTCTTTAGGGTTTTTTATGTACAATATCATGTCATCTGCAAATAGTGACAATTTGACTTCTTTACCAATCTGGTGCCTTGTATGTCTTTGTTTTGTCTGATTGCTGTGGCTAGGACCTCCAGTACTATGTTGAATAACAGTGGAGAGAGTGGGCATCCTTGTCTTGTTCCCGATCTTAGATGAAAAGCTTTCAGCGTCTCGCCGTTAAGTATGATGTTAGCTGTGGGTTTGTCATATATAGCCTTTATGATGTTGAGGTACTTGCCCTCTATACCCATTTTGTTGAGAGTTTTAATCAGGAATGGATGCTGAATTTTGTCAAATGCTTTTTCAGCATCTATGGAGATGATCATGTGGTTTTGTTCTTCTTTTTGTTGATGTGGTGGATGATGTTGATGGATTTTCGAATGTTGTACCATCCTTGCATCCCTGGGATGAATCCCACTTGATCATGGTGTATGATCCTCTTGATGTATTTTTGAATTCGGTTTGCTAATATTTTGTTGAGTATTTTTGCATCTACGTTCATCAGGGATATTGGTCTGTAATTTTCTTTTTTGGTGAGGTCTTTGCCCGGTTTTGGTATTAGAGTGATGCTGGCTTCATAGAATGAGTTTGGAAGTATTCCCTCCTCTTCTATTTTTTGGAAAACTTTAAGGAGAATGGGTGTTATTTCTTCTCTATATGTCTGGTAGAATTCAGAGGTGAGTCCATCAGGCCCGGGGGTTTTGTTCTTGGGTAGTTTTTTGATTACCAATTCGATTTCGTCGCTGGTGATTGGTCTGTTTAGTTTTTCTGTTTCTTGCTTGGTCATTCTTGGAAGGTTGTATTTTTCTAAGAAGTTGTCCATTTCTTCTATGTTTTCCAGCTTGTTAGCATATAGATTCTCATAATATTCTCTTATGATTCTTTGTATTTCTGTGGGGTCCGTCGTGATTTTTCCTTTCTCATTTCTGATTGTGTTTATGTGTGTAGATTCTCTTTTTCTCTTAATGAGTCTGGCTAGGGGTTTATCTATTTTGTTTATTTTTTCAAAGAACCAGCTCTTGGTTTTATTGATTTTTTCTATTGTTTTATTCTTCTCAATTTTATTTATTTCTTCTCTAATCTTTATTATGTCCCTCCTTCTGGTGACTTTGGGCCTCATTTGTTCTTCTTTTTCCAATTTCAGTAATTGTGTCTTTAGACTATTCATTTGGGAATGTTCTTCCTTCTTTAAATAGGCCTGGATTGCAATATACTTTCCTCTTAGAACTGCCTTTGCTGCGTCCCACAGAAGTTGTGGCTTTGTGTTGTTGTTGTCATTAGTCTCCATATATTCTTTGATTTCTGTTTGATTTGGTCGTTAACCCATTGATTAATTAGGAGAATGTTGTTAA